>NDGN011459642.1:0-15375 GCA_002564285.1 Tympanoctomys barrerae | reverse complement strand
TGAGGCGATCCGTGTTGGGCTCCCTGCCATCGATGTGCCAGCACAGTGCATGCTGGGGTTGTGGAGGCCTCTTTGGGCTCTCTGAATTAAGGAGTTCCCACGGCTGATGGGGTGGGGGGCATGGGGGTGGTATAAATTCCACCAGTTCCGTTTCCGATTAGGAAATAGGCCTCAAGTTAGGGTGGAGCAGGGCAGCACAGGTACGGTGAGAAGCTACTGCTTCTTCCTTCCCCCACCAGCGCAGAGGAAATTACTCAGAAAGCAAGTTGATTTTGTCTTAGATTTAAACCCACTCACTGAGGGATTTACCCAGGAACTCCTGAGGGAGGTATCTAGAATTTGTTCAAGACATGTGGGGAGGGGTTTCAGGCCCTAAAACTGAAACCTCCCCAGTTTGCCTCCTTTCCATGACCACCTAGCCAGCGTTTCCTTAAGTCTGCCAAAGCCAGGCAGGGAGAGAAGAGGCTGGTGACACAGTTGGCCCTCAGGTTGACTGCCATCGAGGAACTTGAACTTCCAGGGGCCTTCAGGGTCACCTAGCTTGGTTCACCCCATTTCCCAGATGAGGAACCTAACTTTCGAGCCTAAGTCTCTGGTCCTGGGTGTGAGAGGGCAACACTCCCTGCAGGGCTGATGTCCAGGCGCTTCTCTTGGCTTAGAGAAGCCCCTCAGATGGAGAGCGACATTCTCCACGTGTCCTGGTTAGGATGACCGACCTGTGAGCCGACATACAACATACAGCTGCACCCCCACCACCCCCACCGTCATTCGGAGGTAAAATCCAGTGAAGTGCGTCGATTCTCGTCCGAAGGTCTCCCCACATTACCCCAATGTACCAGCTACACGGGAGAGGCGATTTCATCTTGCTATTTTTATTTTGCACTATAAAAAAACCCAAAAAAACAAACAAACAAAAAAAAATCAGTAACACACTGCTTTTTCTTCACATTCACATGGGTTTGAGGAAGTTATTGCCTTTTCCCCTGGAGAAATAACCTAAACTGAAAAGAAGTACCACACCTCAAAATCTGTAAATCCCAGAAGTCAGTAGCTTGAAGATTAACCCCAGGGGCAGGGAGAAAAGTGTCACAAGAAACGAGACACAAGCACACAGAGGGACACACAGGCACAGTGACTGCGTTTCGTGCCACTGATCCAGAGTGCACGGGGGGCACACTCTTCCCCCCATGCCCACTGCTACCACCTTGAGGAGGTGATTTTAGGCTTATGGTCTGCAGGTTCGCAGGTGACACCAGCACTGCCCCAAGAGAGCGGCAAGGAGGCAGGTTCAAGTAGGAGTACGAACTATGTGGAAGTCCGAGGTCAGGGAAGAAACCCACAGAGAAAACGACACCCAGAAGAATCGACATCTGGCTGCTTCAGTCAACCGCCTCCCTGGGGCTCAAAAGGAATCTCTAAAACATTCTAAACTAGCATATATATATATATATCATATCCCTACAAACCCAAGGGGTTACTTTCCTGACAAGACAGGGATTAGCTGATGCCCTAAAGCAACAAAGATGGACACAGACACTGCCAAAGTTCAAAAAATAAGGTGGAAATTGTGCTTCCTTCAGGATGAATTGGCTGGCTGCCTTTTCTCCTAGTCCAGCAACTTCTCTCCCCCATGTTGCTGCAGGTATTTATTGCCTTACGCTTGAAATGAAAAGGCGAATTCGGAGGTGCAGGGGCTGGGCGGTCCTGAGAGGGAGGGGTCTGGAAGTACAGTAGTGAGCACACGCTGTGCTATCCTAATGGCTTGGCCTTCCTTCGGTCCCAAGGACTTACTCTCGAGGTCACTCTGAAGTTCATCTGTGCCGCAGCCTGGCGACCACTCACTGTCTCATTGGGGTAGTGTGACAGAGAGATCTTCAGTATTGCACAGGAATGAAATGTCCACAAGCTTGAACAGCATCACAGTTGCTAGTGGGGCTGGCCTGGCACCCCATCCGAGTCTCAGCAGGACGTGGCTGTAGCCACAGGACTCCTGTGGAGCTCTGTGACCGTCGAGAGGGTGGGCACTGGGGCCAGCACCGAGGTAGGGAACGCGCAGTAAGCACCCTGCACGTCAGGGCTCAGAGTCTGTAAATGGCCCATAAAGGACGAGCCTGCCGCCTCCCCTTGGTGGGAGGGAGGCTGAGGGGTGGGAGTGGAAGGCAGGATCTCAGACTCATACTGGAGGAGCTGGCCCATGAAACCGAAGTTGGGCGAGATCACGCTCCTCCTCTGCTTGATATACTCGAAGGCCTCCTTCAGGCGGAACTGCTTGGTCTTCATGAGGTAAGCCATGCAGATGGTGGGCGACCGGGAGACCCCAGCCTCACAGTGGACCAGGACCTTGCCTCCCTTTTCCCTGACACAGTCTGCAAGGAAGAAACAAGTGGGGATGAGTTCAAAGTGGAAACTGCAGGCAATGTCAAAGCACAAGAGCCGAATGCTGATCTGACCTGGTTACAGTGCCACCAAGCCTGCACGGGAGCGACGGTCCTATCACATCTGCCAGTCTGTAGCATCCCCTGGTGAGGACAGAGCTTTGGGGTCTCAATGAGGTCAGTCCCCTTGTGACCCTCCCAGACTCTCAGAGTGCTGGATTACAGGATTATGCCACCACGCCCACTCTGGGAGTGCCATATTAATTTGAGTTCCACTGATAAGGTTCAATACGGCACTGGAAAATCCTAGAAATTGTATGCAAATTTTTATTGGGTGTAATATTTTTCTGAGAGCATCCCAGGTTCAAAGGCTGACTTGGAATAGAAATCCTTGCTTCCACAGGTTTGATTCTAATAGCAATGACCCGCCCCCACTGTGGTAGAGAGCTTCCGGTCTCCCTGGACATCCTGTCTTGCTGTGCCAGGGCAAGATGCTTGGCTCAGACCCCAGGGTTCGCACAACCAAACAGACGGATGAATGATGCCCAGCCACTAATTATAGCCCTGGCTAAAGTGACACTTACGAGATCAGCAATACAAATGCTTCTGCAAACTGCAACTTGCTCAACAATGGGAGTAACTGCTACAAAGCTGCCAACATAAGTTAGCATTCTTTAGCTCAATATGACAAATGAAGAGCCCTCTCCTTTCTTGTCCTACACCCCCCCAGCAGAACAGAATTCCAACTGTTAAAAATTGGGGAAGGGTGCAAGGTGAATACAAATCAAACCAAAACCACAAAAAGCGCAGCCTCCCCAATTCCCTCTCTAGCTAATGAGGAAACAATTACATCACAGGAAGTTAGACATGGCTGGTACTCTGTTAAGGCTGTAGTGTACAAAAAACAAAGATTTGGGAAGGGGGAAAATGTCAGCCCTCTTACTACCCTCCACCCACCTGCTCCAAGCTCAAGAAGTTTACAAATGAGTCTGAAACATTGAAAAGAAAATTTCTTTAAAAAAAAAGAAAAAAAATTCCTAACAGACAGGAAGGACCCCCACAGTCCCCATTAAACAAACAAAAAAGCCCCACGGGACACCCAGGGTGGCCTATCAGTGGCACTCCAATTCAATGCAAACAAATAAACCCCCCAACAAAAATGACAGCAGCAGTAAATTGGTTCGAAGAGGAGACCCCAGCCTATAGGACCCTAGTCATGTCTCTTGTTCTCTTTCGCTCTCCGTCTGGCTTCCTCTGGGCTGCAGCTTTAGCCAGCCCAGTACCACATCTGCGAATGCAAAGGTCCAGAGTGCACCACTTCCAGCAGCCTCTAGACCTCACGGGCCTGCCTTCCACACAACCTCTTCCTCTGGAAAGGGACAGTGCACATTACCACACAGGGTCCTCTGTCCTTCTCCACTGCAGGGCAGGGCATCTGGAAAAATGCACCCTGTGCTTTTGAAACACTGGGCTTGGTGGCTGTGTACACAAACATAGGCACAACACACACACACAGGATGGGGAGGGATGGCTGTGAGAACTGGATGGGGACAGGTTTCGTGACCTCATGCAGGAGCTATCTAGGTGATTAAACAACAGGCGGAGAAGGGCAAGGCCTGCGCAGGGACTGGAGCACATGTCAAGGGTTTCCTGCCCACAGCCCACAGCTGTGGCTGCCTCTCAGGCTCCAAGGGGATCCCCTAGCCTGGGAACTAGGAGGGCACGCTTGGCCTTTTGCCTCTGCTGAGTTTCTTGTCAAGACCACGTGGAGCAGAAGTTGTGAGGTAAGCACAGGGCCTACCCCTGGCGAGCGAGGGCCCTTTAATCGCTACCCACACTGAGTAATGACTGCTGTGCCTGACACCTGCCTCTGCCCCCTGAAGTCCCACAGAATAAGAAACAGGAAAATCACATCAATTTCAACAACTCTGCAGGCTGAAGACAAAGGCGGCTTCTGGAATGGAAGACACAAGCACAGGCTGGGACTGCTACTTGCAAATTCCAGACAAAAAAAGCAAGCCAGGCCAGCGCCCCAGGAAAGGGATGGAGGGAGGGGAAACAGCCAACGGAAACTCCGAGCCCAAAGCCCTTTCGGAAAGAGGGGCCAGAAGCCAAGGCCACACGCTTGAGCTTGTACAATGCAGTAGTGGCAACTGTCTCATAAGCATGCAGGAAGGATGCAGAGATGCCAAATTTTCTATGTGCAAAGCATAGAGCTTGAGTCAAAAGCTATCTTTAATCCAAAATTAGCTGAAAATGCAAAACAAATCGCCTCCAAAGCCATTTGCCAAAACTGTGGATAGCTACGGGGCCCTTGGGGCTCAGTGCGTAAGTAGTGCTTTCTCTGGATCCTTCTGTTTGCTTTTAAAAATACCCCAACCTACGTAGAAGCCCAGTGAGGAAGGCTCTTCCCCCGCTTTCCCCCTGTGGAGCAATACACACAGACACGCTCCTGTGCAGTGCAGCTAGGAACAGCCAACAGGAGCGGCACACGCGATTGTCATAAAGTTATATTAATTCATTTATCTTATAAATTCGAGCTCCTATTAATAGGCTCTCAAGTGGTCCCTTCTGCCTTTTTGGTGGCTGCATCTGTTCTTGGCTCCAACTTTTCATGGGGACATACACAGACACTTGGTTTCTTTCCCCCAAACACAGCCTTCGTCGGGTCCTCAAAAGCCCAAACTGCATGCTCCACAGGGGCTGCCACATCCCAGAGGAAGGAGGCTGAACCTACCAATGAAGTCTATTGCTTCCTGGAAGTGGGAGCTAATGTCGGCGGTGTGGCTGTCTTCCACGGGGATCCATTTGTAGTGTAGATGGGCTGTGCAGGCCTCCGAGGTCCGGCGGGAGACATTCAGCAGGGCTGTGATGCGCAGGTTGGCGAAGAACTCACACTTAGATGCATGGTAGGCACTTCCCAGGTAGAGGAAGGGGAGGATTTCGACAGGGCTGCCCTGGAAACATGGATAAAGAACAACCGAGAAATACTGCATTAGCTTGCTCGTTTGGGAACAGGAAAAAAAAAAAAAAAAGCAGTGCTGACCTATTTGTTTTTTAAGGTGGAGGTTCCCTTTCTGGTTTCCAGGTAGAGAGAGTTCAGAGCCAGGGCAATTCAGCCAAGAGCGTGGGTGGCACCTTCATCCTGGCAAACTCTCTACCCTGCGTGACTGCCTTGTGACTCAGTGACAGCAAAGCCCACACGGCCGAGTTTCGTTTCTTTGCACAAGAATTGCCAGCAGCCTTCCTGCACTAGGAGGAGAGGCTGTGTGGTGCAACAGGCAGCACAGAAGGCTTCAAGTGTGAGGTCCACGTGCGAGCTGCCCCGAGAGTCGAAGGGCAAGCGCTCGGGCTTGGGCAACCTTGGCTTCTCCAGAGATAAAGGAAGATGGCTTTGGAAAGGTGAGCTCCCTCCCTTGGACCCCAGACACGTGGCTCCTCAGTCCTGAAAGCCACTGCTGACCTAAGACAATCCAGTCTTAAAGATGGTAAATCATGCCCCCACCCTGAAAGCATGCTTCTTAGAACTGAAAATAACTACAACCTACCCAGAATCTGTAGACTGAGAAAAGCTGTTAAGGCAGAGGGGCTTCCCCCACCTCTGACCTTCACAGGGGCGCTGGGATTTTAAGAGAGGCTTACAC
Source organism: Tympanoctomys barrerae (assembly GCA_002564285.1). Taxonomy (NCBI): domain Eukaryota; kingdom Metazoa; phylum Chordata; class Mammalia; order Rodentia; family Octodontidae; genus Tympanoctomys; species Tympanoctomys barrerae. Next base: position 9,356 of record NDGN011459642.1, on the reverse strand, counting down.
TGTCACCTACACATCTCTCATTAGGAGGATCTAGACTGAGGGAGAACCAGAGGCTGACACCCAAAGTGACACTGAGAACTGCTGCTCACTGGACTCCAGCAGTCTGAACATTTATAGCGTCCACAGGTGCCAAGAAAAAGCCAGTGACAGTTGGAACAGGAGCTCCCACAGACCCAGAGGAAGCGGGAGGCTGGGCGCACAGTCATGTGCTCTTGGGAGCCCTCATCCATCCGTTTCCTGTCTATTTCCCATCCTGGAATAAGAGTGGAACAGAAACGCCCAGGGAAAGGGCATGACAGGTCATCAGCAGGCAGTTCTCAATCTACTCAGCATTTGCTGTTTGCTTTTTCTTTCCTGACAAATGTTAAAGCAAGAGCCAGTTCAGCTACTTAGAAGAAAGCTATACACAATTTTACCCAAAGTAAATAATAACAACTAGTATTTTTATTAGCATCTCCAGTGGCCAGCATCTGGGCTTCACACTTCAGAGCAGTGATGGCAAACCTTTTAGAACTTTTGAAGGCAACAAACAGCTGGCTGCAGCCTGCCCACCCCGCGTTCACCACCACTGCAGTAGAGGTGCTGACACTGTATTAATTTCACACCGAATCTGTGAGGTGGCTAACATTATTCCCATTGTACATGTGGGCGACTTCAGGCTCAGATGAGATTAAATAACACGCCTGTGTCAGAGTCAGGCAGTGTTAAGAGCTGGGACTGAAATCCCAATCTGGGCGTTTACAACAAGCTGGGATGGGGCCGGAGAGATGGCTCAGTGGAAAAAGCGTTTGCCTGGCAAGTGCAGGGGCCTCAGTTCAATCCCTGGTTCCACTAAAAAAAAAAAAAAAAAAAAAAAAAAGGGCTGGGAGGCACTACCCAAGTGTATTTCAACAGGGATCAGTATGAGGACCCCATATACATGAGAAGTTCCCATGAAAACTACTTTTCTCATTCTCCCTGACATCTCTCAGCTTCCCCCCATCCCAGGCCTACCGAATACCTTCCCAGTGGCAGTATGGCACCAAGGTTAAATAATTCTAGCACTCAGATGGCTGAGGCAGGAGGGTGGCCCAGAGTTTGACTTTGAAGTCTGCCTGAATACACAGCAAGACCCTGGCTCAAACCAATCCACACTAAATAACAAGCCAAACCACGCCAAGCTCACCATCACCACCGAACCAAAAAGAAAAGAACTTGGACTTCAGCACTGGAGAACAGATCTTGGTCGATTTTCAGCTCCACATGCCCCGCCCGGTATGACCTTGGGCAGCTTTGTTGACCTCTGAACCTTATTCATATACTAGAAATAATGACATCTACCCTCTAAGGATAATTGGTAAGACATAAATGAGATAATAGATGCATTAAAACTTGGCACATCATGTAGCCATCATTTCTGAGGCTGAAGAATAAACAAACAGAACATGTGCCTTCTCCCTAGGGAAGACATAGGGTAAGTACAAAGGCCAGCCAATTCCTGGGAGTCTGGCACTGGCCTGAGAAGAACCACTCCTCGGGCCTGCTCCCCACTGATTAAAAACCAGGAACACAGTGGAAGTGGCAGAAAGGGGTCAGACAGCCAACTTTAGCTTCACTCAGTCACTGACCAGCTACAGGTCCCCATCAATGGGACCAAGAGCCTCCCCTCCATGAGCAGGCTGGCAGCTGACTCTGCCTTTCCTGAATGCCTGCAACACTCACACCAGGCTTCAGCTCCGATCCAGCTTCCCCACAGCTTAGCCCAACATGGCCCTGACACTGTCATTTCTTTCCCTTCCTGAGTCTTCCCTTTAGGCTCAAGAGGAAGACACCCAAGGCCTCCAGGCACCCCAAAGGTTAACTCAGCCTCGCCTGGCTTGCTTCACACAGATGCGCTTCTAGGAAGTAGCACCTGGGGGATCCCCAGGAGTCCTAAAGACATAGCAGACCTCCCAACCCATCACTGGGGCAAAGGACCGCATGCTTTCACAACACACCTCCAATTCTTATTTCTCTTTCACTTTCTGAGAAGAGGAAATACAACCCCAACAAACAAAAATAGCCATCTAGCTAGGACAGATGCTCTCGGCTAGGAAGCCACAGGTTCATCATGCATAGTGAAGACTTTCCACAAAGGAATACAAACAGAATCATAACCCTGGCACCTGGCCACACCACTGGGCTTCCTGGCCAATGGTCCCACTCAAGACCAGGTCGACCTGCTTTTTACTTGAAAGTCTGTCCTCAGCAGCAGGGTTCTGGCTGTGGCAGGCAGCTGGCATTTTTGGCAGGATCTAGAAGGTAAGCTTTCCTTCTTAGACTCTGCTATGTTCTTAGTTTTGGAGGCAATCCAAGAAGCTCATCCCACCAAGTCAGACGGCCAGGCCCGGGGGAAAACTAGGTTCTGAAAGAAACCCAAGCAGGGACTTAGCAGGGGGGTATTCTGAGCCTAGAGCTGGCAGGAGTCCTGCCTGTGTAAGGGCAGTTCTTTCCCCTCGGAAATGGCGAAGTGCATTTGAGCTCTGGTTTCTCCCAGATCTAGATTCTCATCTGCCTTTTTTCCAGCCTTTTACATTGTGCTAGAAACCTCTCAAGTTGTCATAAAGTACAATTCTTTGCAGAAAAAAAACCCTGACATGTGAGCAGAAACATGAAGCCCCCTAGTGTTTTGTTTTTTTGGCAGAACCAGGGATTGGCCTAGGCCCTTGTGCTTGCCAGGCAAGCGCTTACTCTACTGAGCCATCTCCCCGGCCCTTGTTTTTGTTTTTGTTTTTCCATTTATGTATTTGGTACAGGGTCTCACTATGCAGCTTGGACTTGTAGTGATCCTCCTGTTTCCAGCCCCACCAGCCCTGGGATCATAGGTGTGCACCACCATGTCTGGACTCCGCCAACATGTCCTGATTCTGTCACTGGCTCAGCGCACCCTTGGGGGTGGGGCCAGCACAGCATGTGGGATGGGGAATCAAACCCTGGTCCCTGACTTGCCAGGGCAAGTGCTTAGTCTGCTGAGCTATCTCACTGGCCCCACCTAGTGTTTCTTGATCTGCTGTGAACTATAAGCATCAGAAACCCTCAGGGGCCTGCTGAGCCATCCAAGTGGGAGTTTCCCACAGCATCAACCTTTTCCCAGCCTGGCTCTGTTAAAGATACCAAGAGGACGCACGGTGACAGGTACGGGTTTTGTGGGGAGAAACTGCAAAGCATGGGCAATTAAAAAGAAGCCTAGGAAGCCTATCGGTCAGTTCTGGAACCTCTTCAAGGAAGGCTAGGCCTCTTATTTTTTCAAAGCTTCGCTGAACCTCCCAACCCAAAGAGTAATAATGTATCTTCACTTCCCCCTTTCGCCAGAAGCTGTCCAGCAGCCTGTGGCTTGCTCGCTCTCCTCAGCTTGTTTGCTGGAAGGATGCCCACTTATCCTTGGATGGGAACTGGTGCTGGCAAGCCACACAGGCTTTCAGAGCTGGCGGATGGTGCCAGTACCCTGATCCACAAAGAATGAACCTCTGCTGCCAACAGGGAAAGGTATCCAGGTGCTGAGGAAGGAAGGGAGACAGGAACCGAAAACTACATACCTGGTCATAGGCTGGCCTGTAGCCGATACTCAGCACTGGCTTTCCGTACTGGCTAAGGAGGGCTCTTTCACTTTCGATCTTCTCTTGAGAAATGGGCTTCATGTCCACACAACACTCAGGATATTCTGAATAGAAGGTCTCATATCCCCCTATAAAAAACAAAGAAAATACTGTCATGTAAAAAAAAAAAAAATCAAGTGAACACTAATACTGATCATAAAAAAATTTAGCAAAATCACTGAACAGCTTTAGACTAGAAGTGAGTTTTATTCACATACACTCTTAGAAGGCTATAGTTGAGAGATGCAATGATTAACTTGAACCTCCCAGCAGCACCTTAAACTGGGAAAGGCACTATCTAGCATCTGGCAAATATAAACCAAATCCCTCCAGAAAACAAAACCGATTTTCTCTCTTGCTTATCTAAAATTGGTGGCGTGATTCTGCAAGATATCATTAATTTACAAGAAGATTCCTAAACTAGTCTCCCCCAACCCCCCCCCCCCCCAGTATGCTCTAAGTGGAATTACCAATGGCACCGCACCATCCATTCTTCAAGGGCCCACATTAGGTTTCAACTCTGGCAGTAAAACACCCCACCTCCACCCCCGCAGGTGATGAGAACCTAGGACAATCCCTTCCACTGATTCAAGCATCATCAATCAAGCTAATTACCCTCTAAACAAATGGTAGGAATGAGGATTTCTGAACTTAATTCTCAGTCCCCATTAAGTAAAAACTGTCTGTGTCCTCTTGTGACCAGCCTTTCTACCTTATTTATTACCCTCCCTTCTTGACCTCTGCCCTCCCAGGCCCCCCACTGGTCTCTCAACTACTGGCATGGAAGAACTCTAGTGTTACATTTAAACATTACCGGATAGATTACTTAAAGGTTAAAAATGGCTCCACCACAGAGCTGGGCCTATATAAATAAGCTTTAGAAGGATCAGATGAAAAAGTAGGCCTGGCCTGGGGATTCTCAGAAAGGCAAGGGCTTGCCAGTGAAATGCACATAACTTAACCTGGCAATGTCCATGATTTTACTGACTGCACCAGGCTAAGCACATCCCTAGTTCCTGGCCCTCCACCTCCCACCCAGAGCAAACACACACACTTCTTTTATCTGTTGCTGGCCCAGACAATTCCCTTGGTGCCGAGCCATCAAGTAAATATTCTTTCTGCGATTATGTCACTTCCAAAAATGAATCTTTCTTCTATCTTTTGATACTGTGAAGCTCCCTGGTGGAGGGCAAGCTGGCTTTTCTAAACCCCTGCAGTTGACAAATGGTTAATGGATTACACGACAGGCTCCAACTCCCTCCCAGAAGCCAGCAGCCAATTCCTAGAATGAGTCATCCTGCCATTACTGCTTCCTCTCAGCTCGCTGGAACGGCCCCCGCCCCATTTAGTACACACTCCCATGGTTACTTCAGCAGATAGCCCACTGCGCCTTCCCGGTCCTCCAGTGAGCATGCTTCCTGTCATGACAACAAGAGGCATAGCCAGGGGGAGGGGCAGGAGGGGAGAGGAACAGGCTCAGGTGGCTTAATTCTCCCTCTCTGTGCCCAGTCTCCTTCCCTTCTAGGACACAGAAGCAATAGCAGGCGCACACACATACCAACTCACACCTTCCTTGGTCAGTAAATTACCTGATTGCTTCCCATATCCACACCTGTACCATTTTAGGGGTCCATGAGGAAAGCCAAGCGAATTGGGAGGGAACTGGGAGCCGGGAGCCGAGGAGCCTAAGCCCTCCCAAACTGAGATGAGACTTGGGAAAGAGGAGCTTTCAGGCCATCCCATTGCTAGGTTTTAAACAGACCACTTAAGGGCTGGCTCCTGGGAGGGCATCAGAGGTGTGGACGCAGGGCAGGCGGGGATCCTGGCTGCCTGTTGACAAAATAAGGCAGGCAGACAAAGAGTCTCAGTGCTGTGGAGGGACAGATAAACAGGGCCCTGCCTCTTCAAGCTGGGGTCAAAAGGAGATTAGATGGTCTCCTCCTGTCTTCCACCCACTCCCGCCAGAGGTGTGGAGATAGAACATTCCTCTCTGGTGTCTCACTAGTTGCAATTCTTAGGGCTGCTTCAAGCTTTCTCAGAGTGAGTCTGCTTTCAGTCACCAACAAATTGCAGGCGAAGAGTGGTACGCAGACACTATACAAAAATAAGTGCTAGCCATGTGATTCTAGCATCCTCATCTGGTGGGAGTGAGTCTTTTTGGAGAATCATGGAAAGTGCAAAAGGCATTGTGCCAAGATCCTAATGCCACTTCGTTAAAACCTGAACTTGTATCTGGACATGTGTTAGATAAGGAGATAAAGGGACTGTCCAGCTTGAATTGTAACAGTGTTGTAAGGCTAGCAATTTCTACTGAACTTTCAAATGCACGTAACTTTTGGCCTGCCAATTCTTAACTTCCCCGAAAGATGTCCCAGCACATGTAATAACCTATGACAGAGGATATCTTCCATCACACTGCTTCAAAGCGTAAGGCTTGACTCAAGCGACGGATGGCCACTGCTAGGGGCCATCACTAGGGAAGGAACATGTATGCTCTGATGTGGACAAGTCTCCAAGACACAGCTGGGTGAAAGAGACTGGAACTGGTATATAATTAGTCCTCCCATAAGTTTTAAGGACACTTGTGGGAAATTATCTGGAGATGAACAAGAAATAGCTGGTGGCTGTCTCTGGGTTGTGCTGCTGTATTCTGGGCTGCGTGCAAGACACACTTCTCAAGGCACCGTGGGGAATGGTTTCCTAGTGTTTATCCTTCAACCTACTGGTAAGGCAGAAGCTCCCCTCCCCTTAAATACAGGAGACAAAATCACACCTTTCACACCTCCAAAGAGAGGGGGAGAAGGCCTTCCTTCCACCTCCTGGGGTCTGAGGCTGCAGGCTCTATTATCTCCCCAAAAGGATCAACAAAGGTCAGCAAGAGGTGCTAATAGAAAGGAAGCGGCCCACGAGCCTCTAGAATTATCAGCATTATCGTCCTAGTCTGCAAATGTGTGAAATTCCCCAAACTGCATGGTATCAGAATCCTAACTCTTAGCTCGCTGCACCTGAGTTCCGAATCACATCAGTTACAGCCCTGGGGCTCTGCTGGGGGTGGGGGTGGGGGTGGGGCGTATTAAGCTTTCCCCTATACTTTGGAGGCAGAAGCAGTCACGGGAAGTAACCAGAAATCACCGCTATGGAGTTTATCACTCACCCACAAAGAGAAAACCAAGTTAGCCCCGCAGCAGGTGAAGCGGGCAGGCCTGGCGTAGCTGGGGCTACACAACCTCTGCACACCTCTCCCAGGTTCAGGCTGACCCGCCAGCGGTTTCCCACCCTGCGAGACAGTTCACTGGGTTTAGGACCTGTCCCAGGGATACTCCCGGCCCAGGGATGAGCGAAGGTGAAAGGGATGGGAAAGGCACCAGCTCCAAAATGAGCTTGACAGAGGCCCAGGAGGGGAGGAGGGGAGGCGAGGAGGCCGGAGGAAAACAATAAAAAGTAATAAAACGGAAGCAGAGAGGAAGGGGAGGGTCTCGCTAAGGTCAAAAAGGCAAGAGGGGACAGCGAAGCCAGCCCCTGCAACTGTGTAGGCGGGAGAGGGGGACACCCCGGCGCCAAGCTCCAGAGGAAATGGGGGCTGTGACCTGCTGATCACGCCAGACCTATCATGAAGGCTCCTAGCCCTGCCCCCAGCGACAGCGGTGACCCCTGTGTCACGCTCGAGCACGGCACGTGCCCACGGCCTCTAGATCGCTAAGAAGCACCCCTAGCAGTCCAACCCGCCCCACCAGGCTGGCGGACAGACAAGCTGCCAGACGCTTTCGAGGAACGCGGCTGGGGAGGGGGGCGCTCCAGGCGCTGACGTCTGCGGCACCCTCCCCAGAGCGCGCCAAACCAGGGCGCGCAGGCTCCGAGAGCAGCGACTCCCCTCGGTCCGGGCGTGGGAGGGCGCCCGCCAGGGGAGCGCATCCCCGGCGTCCCGGCGCAGGACCCGACCGGCGGCCCGACGCGCTCACCTTTGAGGAAGTAGACCCGTGGGCCGGCGGGCAGGCAGGCGAGCAGCGAGGTGAGCACGACGCGCGCGGCGCTCTCCTCGCGTAGCTTCTGCCAGTGGCGGCTGCCCTGGTCCAGCACGACCACCGCCGCCACGCCACCGCCGCCCTCCTGCAGCAGCCGCGCGCGCGCCGCCTCGTCGGGCAGCACGTAGCGCGCCGACACCGCGCCGCCCCGCGCCCGCCGCAGCACCACCGAGTTCAGGTTGACGTTGAGCGAGCCGCGCACGCTCGAGGCGGCGAACGCCAGGTAGGGCCGGCAGTCGAGCACCACGCAGCGCGCCGCCGCCTCCTTGCGGAGCATCTTGCGCAGCTGGCGCCCGTCGAGCGACGTGACCTTCATGCTGCCCGCGCCCCGCAGGTGCCCGCCGCCAGGGGGCCCGCGGCCCAGCACACAAGGGCCCCCCGGGGCTGCGGCTGGCGACGGAGCCCGGGCCGGAGGAGCCGCTGCCGCTCCTTCCCGCCCCGCACGCTCAGCGACCGGCCCCGCCACTCGTCGCCCCAGAAGCCGGGGATTCCTCCGGCCGCGCGGCGTTTTATGTGAATGAGTGAGCAGCCCGTGACGTGACTGCCCATATAAGGCCAAATAGGGGCGTCGCCCCGCCCTCCACCTGGCCACGGCCCCCGGGCGGGCGGGGCGGAGCGCGCGTTACTCAGGCCCGGGGGAGGAGGAAGTGGATGGTGCCTCCCGCTCTCCCCGCGACCCCGCGCAGAGGGACTCGGGCACTTCCTCGCGTATCACCCCGGCCTGCCGGTGTGCTGCCAGCAACGCCACCGGGCCGCCGTGACCGACGTCGTTTGGGAAGAGGAGGAAGCAGACGAGGGGGCGGCGCGGCGCCGCGCATTCCGTTTTCTGTTTTATAGACGTAGGCTGGGAATTCGGTGGGGGCTGCGCCTCCAGATGAATCAGCTGCGGACCCCGGTCGCCACCCGGGTGTTCAGGCGTGTAAGGAGATGGTATCTACGATTTAACTCTGGGTGTGGGATGACGAGATCAGGCCACGGAAGCTGAGTGATGAGTAGTGGGGGGTTGTGCTACCGCGTTCTCCGCTTTGCAGTCTACTGTGTTTTAAATTTTCCACAATAAAAGTTTCTAAAAGTAAAAGCGGGGAGGGGGAGAAGAGCCAGCAGTTAATTTCTAACAATCCCGCCTTCAAGAGGATTGACAATTTATTACTCTGTCCGCCAGTAGTAAGAATAATAAACGGGATTTAGTTTTGGTTTCTTGTTTTTTGAGCGACCCTTCTCTGGTTCCTGGGAGACCTGTTGTGAACCCAGAAGTACGTAGACATGCATCTGACTTCAGTCCATGGCTGTCCAGGTGGCTTCTGGATTTGAGGGATTATCTGTGGATCAAGTATAATCCCTGCCTGCCTGCCCCCTCCATTCCCCAGGAGCTTCAGGCTTCCCACCCCCGTTTCTGGGGAACTAGACACTATTCGCCTTTTCTGCGAGTGTTTGCTGGGGCTTTGCTAGCTGCAAGGACACGTGGGATGGAAATATGTCTGGTAGCCCTGCTGGGCAGCTTGATGGAAAACAGCCTGCCTCGGCTAGAGAGCGGCTTGTGTACAACTGACATGGAACGAGGTTTTTATAAGAAAGCAGAAATCAAATTCTGAAATCGAATGCAGTCAGCCTGGACACCAGGATAGCTGGCTGTGCTTCTGGATCACCGCAGTCCTCATCCTGCCTGTGGGGCCTTAAAGACAGCATGATGTCAGGTGTTTTTTTTTTTTTTTTTTTTTTT
>NDGN011459634.1:0-12330 GCA_002564285.1 Tympanoctomys barrerae | reverse complement strand
AATAGAAATACTCTGTGTCGGGAGGTGTAGCTCAGAGGTAGCTCAATAACCTAGCATACAGGGGACCTTGAGGTTCAATTTCTAGCTCAAAAGAGGGCAGACAAAAAGACACGCTATGAGTTACTAGCAATGTGTGTTCTGATGTATACTCTGTTATGTACCTCCTTGAACACAAGTGTTCTACTCTGTTCTTGATTTCTCTCTCCATTATCATTATGGCCTTTGGGCTGCTACTTAGCACTCCACAGGGAGCTACCCTTCTTCAGCAGGGGCACTTTGGCTTGGTCAGTAAGTGTGAGGGTGGCCTAGTTTCTAGGCCCCAACTTCGAGGCCTCACCTTCCACGGAGTTCTTGTTTCAAGCCTTGCAAGACTCCTTCGACCCCCTTTCCCACACATGTGGCCCCTCAGGTAAGTGCAAGTTCTTCAGTGAGAAACATTGGCACGTTGAGCTAGATGGTGAGAGAGCTTGTGTGAGAAGCCAGTGACCTGACCTCTGAAGGACTCTCAGTTCACAGCAGTGGGGAAGTGGGAGTGTTCCTGGTGACCCTGTGGCAGGGGCCAGCACAGGGCAATGAAGATGGCAGAGTGGTGTAGGGATGAGGACCGGCAAAGAGCAAGCCAGTGCCTGGAAGGTGGGCTCTTTAGAAGAATGCGTGGTTGGGTTGGTCACGCAGTGGGAGGCAGGAGGCGGCAGCACGTTTTCTCCTTTCAGATCACTCCACTTGTGCTTTTAGGTAGAAGGGGGTGGTTGGGCAGTGTGTACAGCGGAGATGATGGCAGCCTGCCAACCTGCCGAGAAGCACCCAACCCTGGGAGGCCTCTTCCCCCCTCTACCACTGATATCCCACTTTCTACCACTTGCTTTTAAGGAAGGGAACTCCAGGCAACTGGCCTTGGCTTCAGTCCAACTATTACTGTGAACTGGAAGCAATGCTGGTTCTAGAAAGAGCCCAAGAAGTGCCCCAGTGGTCTCCTGACTGACTCCCCTCTGGCACGAGACAAAGGAAAGTGCAGAAGCCCCTGCTGGGTACAGAACCCAGAGTGTGTCTTGTGGAGTTGGTGGGGAGCAAGAGGGAGCCCTTTCTGCTTGGCTGGCCCTTGCAATGTCAAGGGAGCCTTGGCCAGGATAAAGAGGTTTGTTTTTCAAACAAGCCCAGATTCAGGTTTTCTTTGGGCAGATGCTTGAACTTTTCCCTTAAGAGCTTGCAAACTGGGTTGGAGGAGAAAGCCTGGAAGTTATCAGTTCCTCCCCTTGCTGGTGGGCCAGCTCTCCCTTCTCCTCTCAGCACTGGCCCACCCTTACTCTTCCCAGCACGCCATTAGGAAATGGAGATGATCTATTCCCAAGAGCAGGGCTGGTCGGCTAGTGGGGGACTGAGGGAGCAACAGCCGTGTTCAGACGTGGACAGGAAAGCCAAAGCCGAGGCAAACTGCTTGTGGACTCACACCACAGCCCTATGGTACTGTGTGTGTGTGTGTGTGTGTGTGTGTGTGTTTCTTCCCTGGGCACCAGTGCAGTGGAAGAAAGCATCCTTCTCCGCCTCAGAAAATAGCAGGTAGTGACAGGTTGTGTGGGCACAGGTACAGGCCTCATGGTGCATGACAGCCCTCTGGCAGGCCTGAGTCCTTACATGCTCACATCCCTGAGTCCTGACTTGGGGACCCCAGAGCGTGGCATTCATGGAGCAATTCACAAGTGTCAGCTGAGGGGGTGAAATGAAAACAGATGGTTGTTCATTGTGTACTTACTAAAGGATCTCTTCACGGTAAACCTATGAGAGAACTATTGTTTCTACAATGCTCAGAATAGTTAGGTAAGTTGTCTAGGCTCTGACAGTGAGCACTGTGTGTGTGTGTGTGTGTGTGTGTGTGTCTGCCTGTCTGTCTGTCTGTCTGTGTGGGGGAGGAGCACATAAGAGAACAAGCTTTTGTACCATTCTCTCTTCCTGGGACTTCATCAAGCCTGTAAACTTATGGATTTGTCAAAGCTGATGTGACAGAGCTGACTGTCCTGAAAGCAGGAGATGAAAACAAGGTTGGAGGTCTTCAAGCACCCAATGCGGCACATGCCTCTAGGAGGGAAAGCAGCAGCCCTCAGGTACCTGGCTAGAGGGGAGAGAGGGGACTAGGAGGGTTTCTTCCCAGTGTCCCCGCGACCCAAGAAGAAAAAGGCATAAGAAAGAACAAAGCCAGACCAACTGTTAAAAATTATTTAATAGAAAGTCCAATGTCAAAATGTAACAATAAACAAAAATACACATGTATAAATATGTATATATAATTAGACCTGTACACTTTCTCAGACCCTTTTCAAAATGGAACAGAATCATCAGTATAACATCGTGGTGGTCAAATCAAAACTCCTATTCCAGCCACACAGGCCCAGGGTGCTATGGGGAGTAGCACTGCTGAAGCACTTGGAGGGTTCACAGAGTTCCCATCAGGAGAGGGCTGGGGCTGCTGCCAAGGCCCCTTGCTGGAGACCCAGAGGGAAGAACAACCCCATGGCTGTGTATGTGGACCTGACCTGTTCTTAGCACCTGTAGCTGCTACTGGGACAGCTCACCTGCCAGGACTCTGAATTACTTCAATTTATGCTACTGTGAGTTCATTTGCCTCATTTCCCAGCTTACAAGCTCCCAGGGATTTTCTTATTCCACAGGCCCAGGGTCACACAGTGGCTGGGGACGCCATCGAGGTGTGCTGATGTTCACAGCAGTGGTGTTCTCGGTGAGTCTGCACAGACCAGGAGGTACCCAAAATCACTCACAGGAGTTCAGGGAGAAAATAACAGAACCTGTTTACAATAGCTTGGATCTTATTCGGTTAGGATTTCTATGCTGTGTACTCTTTATATGTTGTGTCTAAGATTACTATCAAGTTAATGGGACATGCTTTAAACAGATCCACAGCATCCAGGAGGGTGCATCTCACAAAGGTTTGCTAATAGCTCTGTGCAGTGGAGACAGATGGGTGCCTACGACTTTGGAGTTCACACACGGCAGAGTGGAGGGAGGCCGCCCTGCAGGCCCCTCTGGCCTGCTCACAGCGCATTTGCAGGTGCTCAGAAGAGCAAGGCCCAGAATACCTACCAGACAGACCCTGTGCAGAGCTGACGGCTCCTAGCCCTGCCACTAGCTATTCCTTGCATGTAAGGCCACGTTCCTAAATAAAGCATAAGTACCTCGGGAAGAGCAGCAAAGATGCGGCCAGTGATGACTGGCATGGAGGTAATCTGATCTTTTCCTGCCAATGAGATTAAGATGAGTGGGAACTGTGCCAGGGTAGTAAATAGGAAGATGGGTACCCTAAATTTAAAGTGGGTGAGACCAAATATTCTCTTGGTTTCCAGTATTAGGCCTGTTGTGGGAAGAATCCTAATGTTCATACCTAGACTGAGGCCTGGAGATACTTGAATAAGAATCTCAAAGCTTTTCCATGAGGGGCCAGAGGACCATTTGGGAAATGCAAGGGTTTGGGGTGGAAATCCCGCAGACGGCAGAGGCCAGTGTTGCCGCCCAGGAGAGCAGAGGAGAGTAGGTAGGGGCGTTTGCAAAAGAGATTAGCTCCAAGGAGCAGCAAGGCTCACCTGGGACCCCTGAGCAGAGGTCCAGAGCCTCTCAGCTGGGAAAATTGCTCTAGCCCTGAATTCCTCTAAACTTTCAGGAAAACTGTTCCTCTTAGAGTCTTTTCTTGGGTTTCTAGAAACTGTATTGACTTACAGCTAGTATTCTGATGCATCTAATTCTGCTTCTGCCAGCTTTCTATTTTTTCCTAGGAAAAACAAAAACAGGCAAAACAAAACAACAAACAACCCCCCCCCGTTCTTTGGAAAAACCTAAAAGGCACTGCAATTGTTTTTATTGAGGGGTTCTTGTGTCTTGGCACCTTCCCTGCTCACCCCAGCCGAGCTCCGACAGCACTCATGAGGTCCTCGGCAGCTATCCAGGTGTGTGGGTAGTTCCCACTGACATGCAGTTCACCTGTGCTTTTGAAAGTTTTAAACATCCCCTTTCTTTGGCAGGATGCAGGTGTGTGTTCAGGGCCGGCCACCAGGTGTAGTCACCTCACCCAGGGGAGGGCAGCTCAAGGGTAGCCGTCTGCTGTTTCCTGAGTGCTTACTTTAAGGTGCACCCTCATGTCCGGGTACAGACCAGCTTGGTCCCAGGAGGTATTTTTAGACATCATGTCTCTAAAGTCAGGTCAGGGTGACCCAGAGCTGTCCCTCATCTGACCCTAAACCACATTCAGTTCAGGCTAAATCCCTTGAGCTCAAACAGCTTTTGGAAACAGGAAGAGGAGCTGGTGTGGGGAGGGGACAGAAGACAGTAGTAAATTATTTCCACAAGCTGCGGAGCATTCTCAGAGAAAAGGGCGATCCTGGCCCTCAGGGTGACTACACATGGGCCTAAGGGACCCATGCCTTGGGCTGCACAGCAGAGCAGCCCCTGCAGCTCTTCTTTGTGCTCCCTGAATCCACAGGAAAGCCTCGGAGCCCCTGTGGCTGCCTTAGCTCACTGCCAGTCCTTGCCCTTGCTCTCTTCTCCTCCTCCACTCCGAGCTCCAGCCCTTGAACTGCAGCGATTCCTATCTCTGCTGTCCCATCACCTTCGAAGGCTGTTCCCAACACTCAGTTTTCTGACAAAGCTGGGCTCTGCTGGCACTGCTTTTGGAGGCCTCTGATTCCCAAAGCTTGGCTGACTGCATCTGCAAAATGCTCGCACTGCAGCACCCAGGACTCCTCCCTACAGTGGCCCTTCCGGGCTGTCTCCCCACTTGCTGGTATGTGCCCCAACAAAGGCAGGAGCTAGTTTTGGTTCAGCTGTGCATGCTGACGATTAGCTCAGTGCCTACAGTGTACCAGGCATCCATAAATGGTCTGTTGTTTGAGTGAGTCCTCAAGCTGTAGGAAGGGGAATAGCAAAACCTCCATGGCTGGGACAACCTAGACGAGAGGACCCCAGTTCCATGCACTGCTGTCAGAGTATCCCAAGGGAGCTGCTGACATGCCAGTGCCAGCCACATGGGGGAGTGTGTGAACAGCACCATGGCTGTGTGTGGCTGGACCCGGCATGCACCCTCAGGGATGTGTCTTGTATGCAGTGTGGGCTGAGAAAGGACATGAGCCAGCCAGAGTCCCGGAGGAGTCAAACAGATGTGAGCATCTGCTACAGGAAGGGCTTGTGCTGCAAGAACAGCAGCAGGCTTCGGCGCTCCCACTTGGGTCTAACTCCAACTTTTACAGGACTGATCACTGGTCTTTGTTCTTGTGATATTGTTATAGTTATACTGATACCTTCCTGGACATTATTTTGGAATCTGCAGAAAGGCAAAAAATACAACACTTTCTTTAAGTCTTTTGATGATAAAGTATTTGTGTTCTCTTTACCCATTCATCTTTGTGCATGTGTGTGTGTGTGTGTGTAGAAAACTGATCCAAATTTATAGTCTTAATAATTCAGCTGCCTGGTTCAGGAAAACAGACAGTAATTTTATGAATTTACATCTTGTCTTCAATGGAAAATCTGGCTTGAAATCTTTTGCCAAACTTCCCTTGCTCACTTGCCTGTCAAGAAAGAGACTCCCTGAAGGCTAGACTGAAATGCTAGGACATCAGGACTGTTCTCCTCTGACCCTGGGTCAAGCGGCCCCTAAGGTCCTAGAGCTATTTTCAACCCTGGGGCACCTAAGGCATTCTAGCTGAGTTAGTGGTGTTCTTGGTACTCTGAGATTTAATGGAGTTTGAAACCTTGGTCTAAAAATAACCCCTGAAAGGGAAGAAAAGTGAATTCAGGGTATGGAGGGTAGATAACATCTGAATGGGGCCTTCAGCTTGGGAAAGGACTTCCTGAATTAGAGTACCACTTTCTGGCTTCCAAGATGTAGGAGTCCTTTCCACATCATCTTCAAGAAGTTTGGCAGCTGCCAGGTTAGAATTAATAATGATGATCTTGGGAACAGATTTTATAGGGAAATTGAACATATTACCACCTCTATTCAATTTTTTTTTGATTCTTTCAAGCTGAGTAAATGAGGGTGGATGTGGGTTCTTTCCAGGCAGTTCCTTCAACAGTTGCTATGGAAACATGAACCCCTTTTCCCCTATAGATGTGCCTGAAGGAGCCAGGACAGATGCTCTAGGGAGCTCCTGGGCTCTTCTGATCTCGGATCAAGTTATTTAAATGACTAGCAAAGTCACTGCATTACCATCCAAACATTTTTAAGGTCTTGAAACAGATTCCTATTTAGTTTTGAGGCTCAAAAGAGCCCAGGAAATACAGATCTGTAGACTATGATGAAAATGAATTATCCAATTCTAACCTACAAGAAAGGGTCTCGTAGCAGCTGAAGGTCTTGGCTCTGTCTGGCCCGCACTTCCAGACATCAGCTTCTCTCAGCCTCACTTATGCAGGCAAGAAACCTCCGCCACCAACACCTGATCAGGTAGCTCCCTGGAGAAGTGCCAGGTTCCTTTCTCCAAACTACAAGCACTCCAGGAGCGGAGCCTTTTCTCTCTGAGCACAGAAGGCCCCTGCAGCCTCTCCTGGCTGCGAGCAGCTCATGGCAGGGAACACTCCCCAGGTAAGACAAGGAGGAGCGGGGGAGAACCTGATAGCTGCCTGGAAGGCATTTTCACAGTGTTGCGAGGGGTATGGTGGTAATAATAATAATAATAATAATAATAATAATTTAGAAAATACTTGAATGGCATCTTTCCTTCTTTCCATGTGGGTATTTTCGTTGGATAGATGCATTCAACACTTACAATGTCTATTACTTAGAACACAGGGGTAATAATCCACTTTGCAGATCTATTGTGAAGGTTACACAGAACAATTATAAGGTGTGTTGCACAGCAGCTGGCACAGAGTACAAATAACAACCGTCATTTCTTTTCCCATTTCTTCCAAGATTAAACTGGATGCCAGGAAAACTGTGAGAGTCCTGAAAACCAGGCATTGCTAGTAAGTCCCAGCGTCATCAAAAAGGTAAATATATTGTCCACCAACCTCATTTTGTATCACACCTTTGTGACCTTTTTCCAGAGTTACACAAAGAGGGGACTGCTGAAGCCAAAGGCATTTTTCCCCTAGAAAATGCATCCATTTATCAGCAGAAGGCAATTCACAGACCTTGTTCATGGAATTCCAGAAGATGTACCGCACGGGCATTTGCAGTGTGAAGGCCAGCGGCCCCATCCAGCAGTACACAGGCGCGCTGGGGTCTGGCGACCCACCTGTGACATTGGGAAGCCAAAGCTCCTGTTTTCAGCCATCTTTTCATTATGCCTTTAAATACAGACTCCCCACTCACCAGCCATGCCTCTTTTATTTCTTTTGGGGTTGCAAGCAATTTAACAAAGAGACCAATTTCTAAGAGGTATAAAGAAATAAAGCTCTGTGAATGCCTTCTGGGGGAAAAGCATGGAAAGTAGATTCTATGTAAAATTACAGAGTGCAATCTAATACTTTTTTTTTCTTTTTAAAGGGAGGAGTAGGGTAGAGAACCTTAGATACCAGTTGTTTTGCTCTTTATTAAGAAAATATTAGTGTCCTGGAGTCCAAGATTGTGAGTCAGTATTTTCCAGGATTAACAGTTAATTTTCCTTCCTACGAAACCAACATATTTAACTAAATTTCTGAAGAGTTATAGAGATGGAACACTTTCAGACTCTTGCCCTACAATTGACAAGCTAATCTACATTACAGGCTACTGAGGTAAAATTCTTAAGAGGTATAATTTCTGTTCTTAGCAGGCTTACCAGTGTCCCACCTTAAGAGAAACAAAACATGGCAATGAATTTGAGAGGAAGGAAGAGTTAGAACTCAGGGATAACATCAGCTGGGAGCACAAAGCAGGTTCCGTCATCCCCTGGGCTTGCTGCTAGGACTGTCTGCTTGCTGGCCTGGTCGCTGCCGATGCTTGGGCGTGCCTGAGACACAGAGGTGCTTTTTCACTTTGCTCCTGGAGCAGGCAGGTGCTAGGATAGAGAGCCAAGGCCACCTCTGGGTCAGGTCATTTCATATTTGATTCATCTACAGGCAGGCTCAAGCACAGGCATGGCAGACAGGGAGAGCCCTGCCGCCCACCAGACTGCTGTGTGTCACACTGTTTCTGAGGGCTGACCTAATTTTCTGTCACTGGACTTTGTACCTTCTTGGTCCCTAAATAGACCACAGCACACCACTCTCTGCTCACTGCATGAGCCTGGGGCAAGGGGGAACTGCGAAGGTGAAAGCCTCTTTTAAGGCCATCTGCCAGTAAGGAACACGCATTGCATTGTGAGCGCAGAACTCCGTGATCCTGAACCTCTGCCAACCAAAAGAAAGCTGTGCACACACTGCTGAACTTTTACAGCTCCACCACAAGAAGTACATAAGGCATGTGTAATCCAGCTGTAAATCTTCTTGGCAGCTCGGCCCCACCCCCTGGCCACCAGGCGGCTGGGTTTCCAGTCCCCTTGGCACACGGTCAGTGCAGCAACCCTCTCTGCTGACTGCTTCGTAGGCTTTGGCTTCCTCCATCTACCAGGCCGTTGCTCTCCTCTCCTTCTGACCTGTCCTACCAAGACAACCAGCGGAGTGCACCAGTGTGTACACTGGATCATTCTTTTCTTCTCCTTCTTTTTTGAGACAGGGTCTCGCTATGCAGCTCACTTTGTAACCCAGGCTGGTCTCTAATTCCTGACGAGCCCCTGCCTCTGCCTCCCGAGTGCTGGGATTAAAGGCATGTGCCACCATGCCTGGCTTGGATCATTCTTTTTTTTAACGTGTCCTACAGAGATGACAACTTGCAGAGCATAACAGCATGTACATTGGATTATTCTTTTCACTGTATCTGAGACAATCTGCTTAGTGTGTGAATACAGAGAGGGGGAAAACTTTTGCTCTAGATCCTTACAAAAGGCTTTAAAAAAGTACAAACACAAATCACTTGACAATTTTATGATTAAAACCAACAAATGGGAAAGACAGCATTGAGTGCTGCTAATATAATCACGCACTTCATGCCACCCCCCCCCACCCCACTTCTTGGACCTGTTTCTAGAGGTACCAAATGTGTCTGAGAAAAAAATCGCTTTTGCACAGCACAGGCACATCCAGCATGGGGACAGAACCCCAGGCCCAGAGCTGCGGGTTTGTGGGGATAACACTTCGAGTTTCATTAAACACTCAAAAGTCAGGTCCCAAGAAACCTGTGGTTCTGTGCACGTGTGCAACATGTTAAAAAGTTAAATGTGACTGTGTGGAAAATGATGTGAACATATTTCCCCCCTGGGTGGAGGACAGTGATTGCCTGGGAGGACACACTCTGAGACACAGAGTAGTCAAATGGAAGACATGAATATTTGCTTCATTCTTGCTTGACAAGATCATGCGATCCAGGAAAAGGTCATCCACATAACACAGAACAAAGTCCCCAGGGAACAACTGTGAGGTGGGGTCTAGTAGTTCGTTTATAGTTGAGGAAAACTATTTTCATCACTTGGCCAAAAACCATCCAGGGGGAGGGAACTAGAAACCCTAGACTACTTGACTCTCCCTGCATTTTTCTGCCTGAAGCAGGATACAAAGCCTTACATTTTGGCTGCATCTCTATTTATGTAACAACCACAGCTGCTCCCCAAAATAGCTGCTGCTGGCTACAAGAATTAAGGGATTTTGTTGCTAACAAATTGGAGCCCATTTTCTAGAGCTCTTGAGCAGGTTCCTTCCCCTCACTTCTGCTGCCCCACGTCTGGCTGGAGATGAGGAATCTTACTACTAGCATGTCAATGGTGCCACTGAGTTCGTGGCTGGGTTTAAAAGCCAAGGCTCCTCTCAGCAACAACAAAGCTAGGTCCCTTTTCCATTTTGTGCCAGGTGATCTCTTGAGAACTCCCCCCCTCAACACCTTAATGAGTCACCTTCTTAACTATCTACTTTGGGAAGGTAGTAGGGGGCTGATACCAGGCTCTTAAAGTTTGCAACCCAAAAAGAGAACCATGCAGTGCGCCTCTTGCACCTCTGTGGGACAAACTCAAACCTGGATGGCTAGCGTGGCATTTAGTAGGGTGCCTTCCCCTGAAAGTAACAAAGAGAACCCTCATCAAAGCTATCAAACATATTAAAAAAATACAAAAGTTATTTTTTCCTTTTGATTGCTATTTACTTGTGAGACAATATTTGTTAAAAATATTACTTTTGTCTTTGAGAAGAGATCATTCTCTTCATATAGTATGGAAAAATAAACTCTACTGAACACAGTCAACATTCCCCACCAGTGCCAGGGGCTTTTGGCTTTCACATCTCCAAACATCATCATAAAAGCTCATATTTTGGGGTAGGCAAATGCTTTTCACTGCACTACTGAGACGTAAGAAGAAGAGGAAGTGGCAAGGCCATGTGGCATCGTGGAGGGAGAGAAGCACAAAATAGGATGCTTTGTTTGCTAACAAAATGAAAACATGGTGGCTTCAGTTCCTCCTAAAAGGTCATGGGTGTTCCCTCATCTCTTCTGACCGTTCACAGCCCTTGTGAGCCATGGGGCACTACTAAGGGGGGGGGGTGGGGGGCCTCACAGACCACTCATCAGTATCACTGCAAAGGAGGCTCAATTTCCATAGCCAAGGTCATCTTAAAACACTGAGCTGGATGAATGGGAGAAGACAAAGATACATAAAAACAGTAAAATGTTTATTTCTTAGAAAAAAAAAGTGAGGAAGAGGGATTCAAAATGATTGCAATCACACTTCCATCTGCATCTGAGCAAAGCCAATGTTGCAAGCTTAATCCTTGGTTAAGGTATCTATTAGATGAAACAACCTGCTGCGCACTCCTACGTCACTTCCAGAAGTCAGGTCACACCATGCTTTTAACTGGTAATAGCTCTTCTACTTCTTCAGAGCAGAGGAACAAGGCTGGCCAAAACCACCACCTCATTTCCAAAGCTCAACATTGCCAGCGACAAGCAAGGCCCAGGCTGTCTCTGGATGGCTTGGGAGAGATATGGAGGAAAGAGGGAGGGAAACGCTTGACTTAGAAGCAGGACTGGCCTAGAAGTTTGATATGAGTTCACCACTACTTCATCTTATAGAAAATAGGTTGAAGAGCATCTGTAAAATCAATAGTATCTTTAAGGTGAAATTGCAGAATTTTGCTGCATACCTGGACACAAGAGAAGTGAAAAGTTGCAACAAGTTTAACTAGCAGCAACAAAGAAAGTTCGATATAAGAGTTTTTTGTTTGTTTTAGCAATATTCCTTTGCAAGTTCATTATGAAACACTGTAATTTAATGGGGCATACGATATGGAACGATCTTCTGTTGCTATAGTGCTGTTCATTGAAGAGAACCGACCTTTGCAAAGATTGCAACTGGGGTGTAACCTATTTACACAGTAGTAGCTCCTGGTCTGAGTGATAGAATTGGTGCTATGTGATATCCTCTTCTTCCGAACAGTAATCCCGACCCTTGGAGGAAAAAAGAGAAAGAACAACACGTGAATGAGAAACTCAAAGCATTTCAGAGCTTAAAATAGTTACTAGCAATCAATTTTCTTTCAGCCTGAGACTTCTTGTAACAGAATCCAGGCTTTATTAGTGATTACTTGGCACAAAATAGATAGGTCATAAATACAAGACAGAATATGTCTGTCTGTCTGTCTGTCCGTCTATCTGTCTGTCTGTCTGTCTGTCTGTCTGTCTGTCTGTCTGTCTATCTGGTGTGAAAGTTTTACCAAGCCCCAAATAAGCCCTTACTTTTGTTGGTAAGAATTTATATGAACCTGTATAATAGATAGCCTTGTAAACTCTATGGACAATTTACTCAGAAACCCATTTCTCATCAGGAAGAGTCAGCAAGTCTCCTTCAGCTGCCCATGTCCTACAGCTACATCCTCTGTCTGCAACTTAAAATTCCACAAGGGGAGGACATGTAACTCCGAGATATCTTAGTTTTAATTCATTCTAAGACCATTGCTTAAAAACTTAATGAAGACCGTTGGGCCTGCTGGGCTTCAGACTTCATATCTGACCTTGCTTGGATAGAACACACATTTTCTGGGTCAGTAAATCACCACAGATATCATAGGAAAAAGACCTAAGCTACTGCCTCCCAGGGTCATAGGTAAAGGCTTTTTAAAGTCAAATGTTTTTAATTATTATTATATATATATTTTTTTAGTTTATCCTTTATTTCGCACACACACACACACACACACACACACACCCCAAAAATCACTTCTCAAGACTTTTGGCTAAGATCAAGTGTGTTTTACACACAAAGGTCTCTATAGAGCAAGAAAAAAGTTCACAATAAATTTGAACTCTAAATTTTAGAATGGTTGAAT
>NDGN011459620.1:0-15657 GCA_002564285.1 Tympanoctomys barrerae | reverse complement strand
AAATCCCCACCCCATGACTGCATGAGGCTTTGGGGGGACAACTAGACACAAACCATAACAGGACTCTAAGGCCCAGAGTTCTCTACATAGAATTTTCTTCAGGACATTGTTTTTTGCAGTGATATTCCCTTGAAAGAGAAAAAAAAATCTCAATTTGGCATGCATTTTATTACAGAATGGAGAGTTTGATCACTATACATCATTTTTGTTTTTGTTTGTTTGTTTGTTTACTTTAGCCCAGAATTATTACCATAGAAACCACAAAAGAATTTATATTCCTCCATTGTGTTGGGCTTATTTTGCTTAGTTTTTGGTCCCCACAATACTTTGAGGTGCTTTTCATCTTATGGAAGGGAAGCTAAAGCACAGGAAGAGCAGGTCACAGGATGAGTCAGTGACCAGACAAGCTTCCTGTGTGTGAGGCCCACTGAGGCGTCTGAGGCAGCCACACCTACCCTGACGTCACCCTCACCTTCCCACAGTCGTCTCTGCATGTCCTCCCAGGTACAGATCCAACCTCTCTCTCATGCTGTTGTTGAGCCCCTGCCTTTGGCCAGTTTCAAAAAGCCCCAGCACTGCCCACCCCAGGCCACTCACCTGATCAAAACTTACATCTCCCAAGTAGTTCCTCAGTTTGCCATCACCCTCTTTGCCACTCCTATCCCATCATTCACAAGTACCCTTGAAGTCCTGCTCTTTGAAACAAATATACAACGTCACCTTGTCCAAGGAGCCAAGTGTCCAGTCTCACCCACTATGAGATCTTCCAAAATGATAGTAGCTAATTTGATCCACCATTTAGAGCTAGTAGGAGGTTACAGGAAAGGAAGAAAGGCGTTGGTTAGGAGTCCACATGAGTCACCCATTCAACAGTCAAAGTCACTTCACTGTTGCATTTGCTTGGTCACCACCAGTATGCCAGCATGTTCACTGGAGGAATTAGAACTCACCTGTACTAAAACTCTTCTTGCACCAGAGAAGACAGGAGAAAAGAAATTATCTTATTGATAAATCTGTTCAGTGTACATATACCCTTACTGAGGGAGTATACAGGTTTGGGTTTAAGTAGCCTTAATTAAGTGGCATCCTTTAGAAAAAGAATACAAAATTCAAACATAAAACTAGATACAAAAGTAGGTGTTTATTGAAAATGAGAAAAGAAATTCTAAGCAATTGTACAAATATCACAAAATGTAAGACCTGTCAATCCAAGCAGTAAGGAGCCTAATATTTCTTTCTTCAGTGTAGATAATCAGGCTCTAGAGGTTTTTTCCCTTCGTTTCCTGCCTATAGCTTTTGAAACATTGTCTGTTCTCACCTCCCTGTTTCCTCACCACAGATTCACTTCCTAGTTGCAAACATTCAGGTCCTTTCTGCCGTGCTCCCCTGACACTGTCTTCTCAAATGTCCCTGCTCACCACAAAGGATGGCTCTTACTCACTGGCTGTGCTCCTGACCTCCTTTTAGCCACAGCCACTCATACCACATCTTCCTTCGCAGAATTAAGTTGGCCTTGGCATGCAAGAGGCTATATACTGCCCAATTCCTCTGCCACATGGTAATCTTCCTCACTATAGTTTTAAGCAGGCCCAAGAGAGAAAGCTTGGGAGCTACAACCCTGGAAGTGCTGTATGGGTAGAGGCACTTATGCCCTGTGGAGCTCACAATTTGCCACAGATTGTCTCAGATGCTCCATATGGAATGATAGGACTTAATGTTTACCTTGCTTGACTTTGGACTTGCTTTGGTCTCAGTGCTTTGTGTCCTGCTGTGTGTACCTTTTGGAACAGTAGTGTTTAGCTTGTGCCACTGATGTTGGACGTGTTTAGCCTTTCATTTATATAGGTGCTTATAGCAAAGAGTTTGCCTTAGATCTCGGAGCAGACTTGGGGCTTGGACTTTTCAGCAATGCTGAAACTGTTTGGCAACTCGTAGAAATGGATTAAAATGCCTTTTCCATAAAAGGATGTACCTGAGTCTTTGGGGTTCAAAGGTGGCATGTTATGATTTGTGCCTGGATGTTGCACCACAGCCTCATGCAGTCATGGGCAGGCATCTAGAGTTTTTGATTGATACATGGTCCAACGCTGGGATTATGGGTGTGAGTACTACATCCACAACATAAGGGAAGGAAAAAAAGAGGTTTGCTCGCTTTTACTCCCCCATTTTGCTCTTACTGATTTTTCTGTTTTCTGCCCTCTGCCATGTGGCACCCTGCCTTGGAGCCAGCTGAGGATGTAAGCTCCACAAACTGTCAGCTAAAGAAATCTTTCCTTCCTTAATTCTGGGTGTCAGGTATTTTGTCCCAGCAATAAGAGAAGAGTAATCAAGACAACTTCCTCTTCCATCTGGCAAATTTGGTATAATGTAAGGCTCAACTCCTAGCCTCAGCTTTTGCTCTTCCACATGCTTCCCCACCACTTCCCAAAGCTTCAAACATACAGATACTCATAAATCTGGCTCTGCTGTCTCTCCTGTGTGTCACTTGTGCCAATGGACACTTTCACATGAAGGTCCCCCTGGACCTCAGATTCATCATGCTTAAAGCCAAACCAATTAATTAACTCCCAAATGTGTTGCCCTCATTAGTTACTAAAACTCAGTATTTCTAAAATTAAATATATATTCTTTCTTCATAATCAGTTGTCTACAAGGACTTCCTTATTTTGGTTAAAGGTTTGACCCAAGTCGCTGAGTATTAAGTCATAATCTCAACATAGGAAATGACATTGCCTTTCTTCTGTCGGTCTTTTCTGGGTAAAGCAATTTATTTTGGCTTGTTCCTCTTGAGAACAGGAAATTGCCCTGAAGTGCAAGCTGGGAGGAAGAGCATCTGCAAGCCACGGGGTGAAGTTTGGTTTAAATTCAGTGCTGCATCTGTGTCCATCTAGACTTAAAGCAGAGATTCCAAGGGAGGGAGCAACAGTGCTAGAGAGAAAGCCTTCAGCTGTTAAACTGAAACCCAGGGGAAGGAAATATGAAAAGGAATGAAGGACTAAAACGGAGGGTGAAGAGGAAAAGAAAAAAACATTAATACAACATAAAATAGGAACTTCTGATTTTGCAGAATAAAATCTGATTTCAGGGGCCTAGTTATTGGGGGATGATTTAAACAATGCGACTATGATTAGACAAGAGGAAGGGAATAAGGGGGTGGGGAAGATAATAAGGGGGATATGACAAAAATGTGTACCTGCACTGAAACACACTATATAAAATTAACAGGCACTGATAAAATATATTTATAAAAACTGGCTAATAAAATCAAAAGGTGTGTCTGAATAAAAAATAATGGTTCCTTCACCAGCATATTCTGCACCACCGTTCATGCAGATCTCCACCTGCTGCTTTTCTGCTCAGGAATGGCAGCAACAATAGTACATTAGTTTGCTAACTGGACTGGTTCATTAGCTTCCCCAGAGACCTCAGCCTCTCTGGCTGCTTTACCTCCTCCCCCGTGCCACACACACTTTCCTACCCTGGAATTTGGGCAGCAGCCCAGGCTGAGTCCTAAACTGCTCTTGTCACGTTTCTCTACCTCCTGCCTCCGTCCTAACTCAGGCCTGTACCATTCCTGCCCTGGACTGGCCCTGGAGAGAAATGCTAGGCTCAAAAGAACATCAGTGTTGAAAATCTGATATTCTGTTGGCTAGGGCTAATTTTCATTTAATGCACTCCCCAGCTTTGTGAATTTGAGCAAGTAAATTAATCTAACTTAAGCATCCATTTCTTTATCTGTAAAATGAGATAATGAACAAACATCTCCTAAGGCTGCTGTGATGATAAAGAAAACACGTGTGTGGAGTGCCTGACAGAAGAAAGCGTTCACAAATGAGCGCAACTGGCCAGATCAACAGCAATCACAGCGTAAAACTCCTTCTTTATTGCTC
This sequence comes from Tympanoctomys barrerae, assembly GCA_002564285.1. Taxonomy (NCBI): domain Eukaryota; kingdom Metazoa; phylum Chordata; class Mammalia; order Rodentia; family Octodontidae; genus Tympanoctomys; species Tympanoctomys barrerae. The sequence continues at coordinate 11,767 of NDGN011459620.1, read as the reverse complement.
TCATGACCTTTAATTTCAAGTGTCTAGCTTGTCTTGCTCAACTGATTGTTTCAGTATGTATCTCTGATTATGTCTCTGAGTTCTTTTCATCTAAAAATTTTTCATTGATTCCTACAGATAAAATTAAATTCTTTTATATGATCAACACGTTGCCTTCTGGCCTGCCCTATCTGCTCTCAATTCTCGCTCCACCCTGTGTCACCACTCTGATACTCTCCATTTAGATAGTCATAATGTATTTGTACCTCCACAAATAGCCAGTGCTCTGTTGTACCTCACTGCCTTCCCGTCCTTTCTCATCTCTTACATCTTAATCAAAATTATTTCCTCTGAGAAGCCACCACTGGATCTCTCTAGTAGAGGTGCCTCTATTCTAGCAAGATCCCATCGTATTTTGACTGCATCTATGCCATTCACCCCTACTTTATAGAATAATCCTGGAGGTCGAGGAGTCTCCCTCATTCACATGTGTGCATTCCCAACCTTACCAGTACAAGCTAAACAGAAGAGGAAAGGAATGGTGTCCGCTATCTTATGTACAATGAAAGTCATGCTTAATAATGTGGCAATACAAATCTCAACCCACAAATTCACAACTGTCTAAAATATGTTTTCATTTTGCCATTACTTATTTTAATTTTTGTTTTGTATCTCCATCCCTTTCCAGGAGGAGGAAATTCAGTCTCAAATTAATTTTAAAATTTCTCAATTAATTCTGAGTCACTTTCCCCACTCAGCCACCCATTGCATCTAAGCATCTCAGGGATAGAGTGCATCAAAGGACAGGAGGTAAACACCCGGCCTTCAGTCTTCACGAGGACCTGTGTCATCAGCTGGGGCACCACCAGCCCTATGTGGTTCAGGATTCCTGGGCTACATGAGATACTCTTAAAGGTCTTTCTACTTAAGTTTCACTCCTAGTCCTCTCTATTTCACTACTTTTACCTTACCCAGTAGAGGGAAATTTTACAAAATTGTCGCTACACTGTTTCCACTGAGATTGTGAAGCATAGATGACTCTGCTCTCTGACTCTCAGGTGCACATAGTGTTTCTATCATGTTCCTCCCATCCCCAGACGGAGCAGAAAGAGAGCAAGGAGAAAGTCCCTTCTCAGGGACCCGCACCTGTGCAATCACTGTTTGTCACTCTTCTCTAGAAAAGAAGGGCACATCTCTTCCCCTGAGGCAGAGGAGTCTTCTGATCTTGGATACTCAGGATCCTCAACCCAAGCTCTGACAAATGCTATCATTTCCCAGATCTATCACATTTGCCTTTAACTTGTTTACCTGAAGCTTTTGAGATGAATATTACAGAAATCTCAAAAGGTGGGTTCTTATAACTCAAAATAAAATTTTGATATTCCCAGGAATATTTTTTTCATTAATTAACCAAATATTTATTGAGTATTACTGGAGCTGCTTCACGTGCTGGGTACATCCTGAGAGAGATTCTTTGTTTGGAGAGCTTAGAGAGTCAGATGGAACCAGGCCTTCCTTGCCTAATGCCATAAACATGGCAAATCCTTGCTGCCTGTGCCAGGATGGTTCAGCAGGATGGTTCCTAGGAAAGCAGAAATGCAAAGAGGAGCATATTCATTCATTTTAAGTACATATCCCATCATGGCTTCAAGACCCTTTATGTGATGGCCACTCCTACACCAACATTCTGTGCTCCAGCTGTGCACAGCACCACCAACAGCCACAGTGGGCCATGCTCTCCGTCCCCTTCAGGTCTTTATCCTTTCCTTCCCAAGCACTTTCGCTTGCTTCAATTGGCTCTCGACCGGCCCACCAAGATTGAGCTACAGGCCCCTTATTGCTGCTGCTGCTCAGTACTCCCTCTCTGGGATTGACCTGAGCCTGATGTCACCACTGGCTGATCTCCTGTGAGCTCCGTGAACACAAGATTGTTTCTTGCACTTCTGTATCTCTGTCCCTGGCCCCAAACCTAGCACACAGCAAGCAATCAAAGAATGCTTGTTGTGAGTCATGTGTAACTTTTAAGAGTACACAGTACCTGCCTAGGTGGTGACCTGATACGGCACTTCCCCATCATGTGCTCCTTGAGAGTAGAATAGAGATCGCAGTCGGAAGGCATAGCTTTCCTCTAGGATCCCAGGCTTCCTGTTCATCCCAGTTGCATTTATGCAATAGTATGGAAAATTCCCAGTCTCTTGTACTGTGAGTATTCCAGTGGAGGGAAAAAAGAATGATAAAATTAAGGGTGCTGAGGAAAATTCTGGAGAGACTAGCCTGAGTGCAGTGGAGTGAAAAGAAGGAGGAAGAAAAGAAAGAAGGAACAGAGGGAGGGGAGGAGGGAAGAATGGAGGCTAAAATCTCTATCAGAGTATAATGAGGGAAGGAAATTTGGCTCTTGTCTCCTTTACTGAATCTCAAGTACAGTATCACTGCTTTACAGAGTAATTCACTAAATATTCATTTAATAAATCATGAATAAATGGCTGTATAAATAAAATATCAAGATGCAAGGATTTTGATTATCAAAAGATTTCTCAAATGTAAGGGGTAGATTCTAATCCCAAAGGAGCGGAGAATGTTTAAGCCAATGGCAATCTTTAGTAATGCTTTCCTATTGAATATCATAAAGGTGAGGAGAAGGGCTTGTAACTGGTGGGGTTATTGAAGCTGCAATTTAAACAATCTAAAAGCATTGCGCCAAAGCTTGAGCATTCCTCCAGGTCTATAACTGAAGCTTCTAGGTTATACTCTAGTGGGTTTGGCCACCTTCTGTGCTGGCTTTGAAAGTGGAAGTGACCCTAGTTCAGAGAGCAAGGAAATTTAGCCTGACTCACACTGCACTAGACAGTTAGCAATTATACCTGCAGCCTCACGGCCACAGTTGAAGCATCATTTACTCAACCAGGATTTCCTAAGCATCTGCCCTATGCCCATCTGAGTGCTAAGAATTCCACAGTGGACAAGATAAGCTGGACTCTGCTGGGCTGTGAGCATGCCTGAACCCTCTGTTCCTCCACCTTCTGCATCCTCTATATTGAGATCTCACCAAAGCTGCCCTGTTTGTCAGCAGGAGGAGGAAGAAGGATGAGGGCTCACTGTCAAGCCAAGTACCCAGTGTGTTAAGCATACAGGATACACAGTTCAAAATCTATCCATTATGGCGAGCAAACTTAATTCTAAATATATTGTAACTGAATATGTAGTATACTTGGTAAGTTTCTCTTTAATAAGCAAATGTCTTTTTTCAGTAGATTGAATTTAACATGATGCTTCTTAACAAATAATCATTGAGAGTACTAACAAAATAATATAGTGTAAGACATGTGTGGCTGCACCACAGAAGAAAGGCTGACTGCGCTTCATGCTCTCTTCAGATCCTCTGGAGTCCACGTAATTGTGCATGTGTAAATGGGGATGCCAACTCCAACCCTGGAGACCCACAGAGGTAGAGGACCCAAAGGGCCTTGAGTCTAACTGTTACATCTCCTGACAAGAAAACAGGGGCCTGCTTAAGTAAAACAACCCGGTTGCTTAGCAGTACACTGGGAACTAGGACTTCTGATTCTGCCCATCTTCTCACCTGTCCAATAGAAAACTATGAAACCAAAGTCTATCCATAGAAAGTCCAACTGGAAATTCTGACCCACTCAACAACGTGGTAATGGGCAGCACAACTAATCTTAAAATCAGATACAAGCAACATCAATCTCTAGAAGTCACTGCTGATGAAATCACTGGGACAGATCCAGTGTGTGGAAGAAATTCATAGGTCGCTGAAGCATTTCAGTCTCCTGGAAGGCAGAAAATTATCTGGGGAAAGTTATACATTAGCTTGGCACTTTTCCCAGAGTTAATTTCTAACTCATTTAATTGATCCCCACCATCAAAGGAGATACTGTAATTCAAGAAGTGTAACTTTTCACGAAAAATTTTCTTTAAAGTCTGAAAGACTCGTGCTTCCTGGCCTACTGTGAGAGAATGCCCAAAGTTGGGATATAAAAAATGAAGAGAGGAAATCCCCCACACCAGAAAGACATTTTCAGAGACAAAACTTGCCTATTTGATTATGTTGAACAAGTTTAACTATACATCGCCCACTTTGACCACCTTTAGCTTGAGTTGATAAGGAGCCAAATGGGATTTTTAAAAGATCAAAACAAATATGAGTGAATAGTTTTCCTTAAAAACACTAAACTACCTATCACTAAAGTCAAAAAAGTAAGCAAGACTTCAAGGGTCAAGGTGAGGGGTCACAGTTTCACATACCATGAATAAAGTCCAAAGCTCTATAAAGATCCATGTCTGGACCTCCAATGTGGTTAGTGTGGAGAAGGTTTAAGGATTTAGGGAAAAGAAATCAGTGTAATTTGAATTTCACCACTGTAATTATCCTATTAAATGTTTATCCACATCTTTGAATATTCAGAAACAAAACTGTATAGGGAGATCTACTGTGAAACCAAGAGGACTATGACTTGGCTACTTCCCATTCAGTCTGACTGGATCCACCTGTACTGTGCTTTCTCCACTGTAAAGAAGGGGGAGTACATGCCATATAAGGTTCTTGAAAAATACCTAGGATGGCTACTATTGTAAGTTGAGGGCTCTGTTACTGGGAGTTTCTCTGCTCTACTCTCCTTAACAACTTCTTTCCTGCCCTGTGTCTTGCCACCTACACCATCTTAGCCTCAAGATGTCTCCCCTATCTGAAAACCTCCATTATCCTAGCTGTACCATACAGTGTAACATTTGATTTCTTCCTGAATTCAAAGGACTTTGGTCCCCATGGTGAGTGTATTTATTATGTATTGCAAACATATGTTAATAAAAAAGGAAAAAATTAAGAACACAGAAATATTTAATAGACATCCCATATAACATCAGTACTAATATCCACTTCAGAAATAGTAGAGTTTTTTTATTAATCACCCCCAAAATTTCTTTTCCTTCCCAATAAAATGACTTCATTATGCNAAAAAAAAAAAAAAAAAAAAAAAAAAGGACTGCTGACTTGAGAAGATGTGTGTCAATCAGGGTTCCCAGGAGAGGAAGGCAGGGAAGCGACCACTAGCAATCATTTGTACAAATGACTGGAGAACAGAGAAAGCAACAGCAGATATGGTCCAGCCCCAGGAGCTAGCTTGGCAGAGGAAGGGCTACTACTGGGATTCAGGGGGCGCGGGCAGAGACTGGAACCCACCTGGACTCTCAGGCAGTGGTGATCATGGAGGAGACATAGATGCTTTTGGTGTGAGTCAGACAAGGAGGGACAGGTGTCAGGACTCCTGTCCTCTGCCTTTCACTGCTCACTGACACCTAATCAGCCTAAGTAGCACAGCCTGTGGAGGTCAGGGCAGAGCAGGCGAGAAGAGGTTTGATCTGAAGGCAGATGGAGGAAGAAATGAGCTGTCATTGATTTACTTCCCCATTGTCAGCCAACACTGTACCTAACAGCTGCTGTTTTACTAAGTACTTGTAGAGAGCAACTTGAAAGTAAGACCCCTGGAGGCAACAGCACTGGATGGTTGGAGCTCAGGGAAATGGAAGGCATCGGGCAAAAGAGAAGGAAAATCCAAGCATTTTAAGTCTAGATGTTTATGCTAAGGGGTTTCAATAAATTGAGTATATATAACTGTGAAATGCATAAGAAAACTATTGTTAAATATGCAAAACTGTGCTGGCAAGATAGCTCAGCAGACTAAGCGCCTGCCTGGCAAGGTCAGGGACCAGGTTCGATCCCCTGTCTTACATGTCATGCTGGCCATGCCGCGGGGGCACACTGAGCCGGTGACTGAGCCTGAGCGTGGTGGTGCACGCCTGGAATCCCAGTCCTGGGGAGGCTGAAAACAGGAGGATCACTCTGAATCTGAGCTGCATGGTGAGACCCTAGACTGAATACACAAATGAAAAAAAAAAAAAAAAACTGGTTAAAAAAATAAAAAGGAAAACCTGTATGAAACAGACAATGGCTTTTCCAAAGAAGCAGAGCACAAGTTAAGTAAGCGTTCAGTCAGATCATGTTTCCTTTGGAAGGTGACTTCAGCAGTCAGGTTTCTTCCAAGTTAAATTATACTAAATTCCACACAACTAATCAAAAGTCTGATAAGATTGGGCACAGATGTGGGGGGAATAAAGAAAGAAATGTCTGACAAGTTGATTAATGAATCTATAGTAAGACTAAATACACACGAATTGCCGAAGTTTGAGTGACATTGTTACTGAAATAAAAGAATTAATCCAGTAATAAGAGATCAAGAAGCAAAAGAACCAAGCCAAGCATAAGGAGAAAGCTTAGAGGAAGTGCTATCATTTTAAGTGAGTGAACAGAGCCAGGTATGATGGCACATGCCTGTAGTTCTAACACGTGGGAGGCTGAGGCAGGAGGATCTCTGTGACTTCAAGATAAGCGTGAACTACGTGGTGAGATACTGTCTCAAAAAATTAAAACAAATCAAATGAATGAAAAATTAAGATGTTACTATATATTGTGTTGAAAAAATTAAGTTTGCTGCTACCTTACATGTTATAAAATATATATTACAGATATATGTATCTAAAGTACCAATAAAACTTCATATTAGAAGAAAAATTTAAAACTAGAATTAGGTTAGTCTAAAAGTGATGAGAACCTATAGAAAAAACAATAGATTTACTTTTAAAAATTAAACACTTCTACATGAAAAAAGTTAGCAGACAGATTACACACTGGTAGGAAACAATTTAATGCATACCAATTAGTTATATTAATGCCATGTACAAAATCTGCTATAAACCCTAAAGGCAACAGTTAAAGTTTTTGAAAATCAAATTATATTAGACAATTCAGTGAAGAAGTATAAATGATGATAAAGATAAAAAATGGAGTTTTCAACTTTTCCTATTTCTTAAAAACACAAATTATGAGACCATTTGTGCCAGCTGGAAAAATGTTTATAAAGAATAATACTGAGTAACACTTGTAGTACAGATAAAGTATATTTTTAAATAGAGCAGTTTGGAGTGCAAGATAGTATAATTTCTTAGATAAGTTTTGACAAGATACATTGAAAGATAAATATATAGCTTATGCACACCCCCATCCAATTCTACTAGCAGAAATAAATAGGTGTATGTATGCAGACATTCTCCTTGCAGCACTATTGAAAGAGAAAAAATTTGAGAACAACCTCAATGTGTCTCAGTAGAGAACTCGTACGAGATGTGATGCTCGGTGTGCTGCTCCACCGCACAGAGCGGGGAAGCTCCACACGGCTCGAGGAAAGGGTGGCGCCCGCCTTGTCCTATGAGGCATTCACTCAGCACATGGAGCCCCAAATGAGAGTAGACATTAGATAGGGATCTATTTGGAGAAATAGGACAAATAGGAAAAAGATGCCTAGGAAAGAATTACAGTAGGTGCTGTGAAGGAAACTGAAAAATGCAGTAGGTGTAATCCCTGATTCATCTCTTTCCCATGCATCCAACACCCATTTAGCAGACCTGAAAGCCCTAGTACCAAAATATATGTCAAAAGTTTCCATTTCCCTTCAACTCCCCTTCTATGGTGCTTTTCAGTAGTTTCCCTTCATACTAACAATAAAATCTAACCCTCACCCCAGGTTATGAAGCCCTCCCTGGTTCGGGCCCTGCTTACTTCTGTAGTACAGTCTCTTTGAGGCTTCCAATCCCAGCTGCGCAATTCTTCATTCCACTCCTACAACATACCGAACTCCCTTCTGTGTTAGAACAACTGGTTTTCAAGAGGGGCAGAAGAAGCCACCAGCAGAGGGGAGTCTGGAAATGATCGAGAGCTCTGTTTGGTTGTGGGGGACGTACTTACTGTCACCTCTGGAATGCTAAGCGATTGATGTGTACTTCAGAGTCCCCCATAATCACGCATCATTTCACCCAGAATATGAAAATCAGGCCTAGGAGTGTGAAAAGCTGCTTCCTTCCCTGGGAGTACTCTTTTGTCTAATGATGGCGCTGTTCATTTATTGGTTTTTATTTTTATTTTTCAAAGCTGGAGGTAGAACCCAGTCCTCATGCATGCTAGGCAAGAATTGTACACCTGCAACTCCGCAAGTCATTGTAAATGGCACCTGTGCAGAGATGCATCCCCTAATGCAAGTTTCTGGTTGTGTGTGTGTGTGTGTGTGTGCGCACGCACATGTGTATGTGTATGTTCTAATTCTGCACATAACATTTATATGTATGTATGTATGTATGTATGTGTTTGTCACAGGGTCTCATTACACAGTTCGGATATATAGTGATCCTCCTGTTTTCAGCCTCTCCAGTGCTGGGATTGCCACCATACTTGGTCTAGCTTTTATTATTATCTAGTAATTTCCTAATATGTGTACCTATTTGCTTGTTTCATTTTCCAATCATCCCATTCTCAATTGAGAGATCCATTTAAAGAAAATAACAAATATATCCTGTTTTGCTCATCATTTTATCCTCTCAACAAAACTATGATTTTAATAAATATATAACAAATATTTTTCAAATAAATGAAGAATTATGACATTATGATATAAAGACAGAGTCAGGTAATATTTGGGTAACATTCATCAGACCATATAAGCCTGGTCTTGAAACTCACTTCTGTTACTCCCTGACCTTGGGGAGGTTAGTTAACATCTTTGAACCTCCGTAAGTTTTCTTATTTACAAAATGGAGTTGTGATAAATATTAATAAGCATTGATGCGGGGTGCTTTGTCTTATGCTTATGAAAAAGGAGTCAACAAAGTATACCTATAAACCTTCTCCATAAACTTCATCGCTGGACTTGGGGCAAGAAAAAGTCCTATAATAAAGGCCTCTATTTATTTATTTTTTTATGTATTTGATACAGGGTCTCATGCTGGGATTACAGGGATACGCCACCACGCCTATACTCGGTCGCTGGCTCAGTGTGCCTGAGGGCAGGGCATCTGTTTATTTTTAAATAAAATGTTCACAGCTTAGCCATCTAGTTGGCCATGAATGTAGTCTCAGCCACAAAAGCATGTCCAGTTAACCTTCCCTTCCAAAGTGAACCTCGATGCTTGGTTGCCATCCCCTACTGACCGCAGTCCTTTCCAGAACAGAGGCGGCATCCAGGGTTCTTTCAGAAAGGCAGGGAAAGCTGTCTATGGGCCTCATCACTTCAGGGACCCCAGGAACCGAGTGCAGAAGGAAATAGGAGCTCACTCTGTGCTGTACACCATTTCTCCCCTTCACTGCCCCTCCCTGAGGTCCCTATCAAGGCCTCTAGAATTTCTTAGAAGCCAGCACAACCTACCCAAATGGTGCGAAGAGGATGCTGAGGTTGAACCAAGGCTTCCCGTGCAGCTCACACTTCAGAGTTCTGTTTAACACCTTTGTCTCTTCTCACCATCTGCTCAAGGCTGTTGTCTTTTTTCAATGAAGCTCTCGTGAGGAGAGCCAACGGATTTCATTTACTGGAATCCCCAGCTTCCTCATTCTGTGGACTTTATACGTGTGTTGGTCTAGATGCTGTCAGTTAAGGCCAGAGCCAAACCTTCTATATCTTCTTGAGTCAACTGACCTTCAGGAAACAGCTAGAAATCTCCCTTCCAGGTAATGGGTGCCAAGTTCCTCTCCACAGACTAGACTTCACACATGTGGTGTGAAGGAGAGTGATCTCTAAAACAAATGACCCTAAGATCACGGCCCAGAGAAGCAGTCCAGACACAGACCCAGTGTTCTACTCTCACTTGTTGTGGCTCTTGTCCTGTACACAATACCTGACATGTGTGGACACCCTAAACTGTCGATTTCGTCCGGGTGTCTAACTTACTCACGTTGTCTTTGAAGTGGTTCAACTACAGCAAGCTGGGGTTGCAGTCAGAGAACCAAGAAGTTCCATCCCTAAGTGGTGAGCCTTGCTGGAGGAGGGGGATTCCCTTGGCTGCTCTCTTCTCCTGAGGTGGCCTTGGGGTCCATGGAAGGTTTAGTTACACCTGAGAATAACACTGTGTTTAAATGTCATGCTGCCCCAGGCAAATGTTTTAATATCATCTATTTTAAATGCAGATCAGGAATAAAAAAATAGACATCCAAAAAGTTATCATGCTAGTTTATGAATATAATGAACACAGAATTATTCAATATATTGAACAAATATTTATAGGGGTTCTGACAAGCTAGCTTTTATATATACTATTTCACATTTTTTGGAAACAATAAATTCAAGAGGCTTTGCACTTACAGTTTCTCTGCTTGCTGTGCTCTGCCCTCTGTGTCTCTTTTACCAGTCACTCTTTCTCCCTCCTTCTACTGTCTTAAATGCTTAATCGTTCTCCATAGCACTTCATACCACAGGACATTAATATATTTATTTGCTTTTTTGTTGTCTACTTACCATCTATCAATTAAGATATAACTCTATGAGGGATTTTATCATTGTACCTACAGTAACTAGGACAGTTTTGGTGTATGGTAGGTATTCAAAAACTACTTGTTGAGTGGATGAATTAATTAATTAACGTATGCGTGCTTACTTCAAATACTGGAACTTTGGGTGGTATGGTTAAGGACACCCGTGGAAAATTTAGTGGCTGGTGGTGATTTCCAATACTCAATTTTACACATAACTTATACTATGTGTATTTAAAGTAATCTCTCATTACTCTAAACCTTAAGTAAAGTTTACCTAAACAAGTGACTAGTCATAGTGATGCCTTGAAGGCAATAAAAATGCAGTGGAAAGGACAGGAGTCCTGAGAGAGCAACCACTCCTAGACTCCAAGCAAAGCCAAGAAGCCTGCTGTCATTTGGATTCATTCCAAAATTTTGAGATTCTCCCTTGAAATTTCCAGAAAACCTGAACAGCAAACTAGATTTTCCACAGAATGTGAGGTCAAGGCTCATATCATCCTGTTAAGAAGTAGGAGGAAGTGTGACCCTAGATGGCTGAGGAAGCCTCCATGCTAGGCAGGAAGGACATCTGCATTGCCTTTCTTCTAAAGATGTACCACCCAGAGTGGTGGAGCCTATCTTCAGGTGACAGGGACACTTGAGGACATGTGAGCAAGTCCTCCCTGGGGTGATGTTTCCCTGCCTTCTAAGTGGTGAACATCCACTTAGCTGTCTACCGTGCCAACACTGACTGGTTTCCATGTAAATCCCAAAGCCCAGAACTACCAATAGCTATATTATTTCTGAGCAGGGTTTAGAAATGGGATTTTGAGTCCCATTTTCTAGAATCTCTTCAATCTGCCCCAGGCAAATGTTTAAATATCATCTATTTTAATTATAGATCAAGAATTTAAAAAAAAAAGACATCCAGAGCTTAAGAAAGGAAGTAAAAATTTGTCTCTACTAATACCAGATTTTATTCAGGCCCCATGGTCTGAGAGGAAGATTAGGAAGTACCTAGAGATGGACCCACTAGAAAGAGCTTGTACTCTAGCTGTAAGAGGCCAGGCTTCTCCCTTCAATTTCCCTCTTCTGAACAGTTGTCAAATTCATCACTGTCACAATGGTTCCCCCAATAGTTATTTTCCTCTTAAGCTGTGGTAAGTCAAAACCTACTTCAGAGAATACAAAGTTACCACTCTGAGAGGCTAAGAAAAGACATGGGTTTTGTGTGTTTCTAGATGTTTTAAAACCAAAAAAGAAAACCTCAGAGTACCAAACTACAAGCAGTCTTCTCATGTGCACATTCTACTTCGCATTTAGCTCTTCATGAAGGAACAACAGCAGGTCTTATCTTCAATGAACACTTCAAAAGCCTTGGGAGTATGGCCATCTTCACATGTTGGTTCTTCCTATCCAGGAGCATGGAATATCTTTCCA
>NDGN011459615.1:0-16582 GCA_002564285.1 Tympanoctomys barrerae | reverse complement strand
TAGACAATTTTTATTGTTATATTCATTTAAATTTGTAAATAATTTTTACAATGTGCAATCTATATTAACCTAATGCTGTGTATTCATTTTAGAGATAGTTTTCTAAAATTCACTGTCTACATATTACATCTTTCACATTTCAATATTGTCTATAATTTTTAATTTTCTATATAATTATTATTGATTTACAATAAAGTTAATAATGAGTTAAAAAATTAAAAAAACAAGAATCAGGGGATTTTGTAATTAGAGACTGTATTGGTAAGTGAAATAAATCAGACCCACAAGTGCAAATATCCTCTTGTATCCCTATTGTGAGAACCTAAAAGAGAAATAGAATCTGAAAGGTTCAATAGATACTGTGAAAGTAAAAGGACTTTTTTTCAGTGTATTTGGTACAGGGTCTCACTATGCAGCTTGGACTTCTACTGATCCTCCTTTTTCCAGCCTCCCTAGCACTGGGATTATAGGTGTGTGCCACCATGCCTGGACTTAGTAGCCAGCTCAGCATGCCCAAGGGACGGACCGGCAAGGTATGCTGTACGGTGGATCAAACCCTGGTCAGTGCATCTGCTTAGTCTGCTGAGTATATCTCCAGCCCTCAGAATCTTTTTAATGGGAAGTAAAAATGGGATTAAGAAAAGGACAAGAGAAAGAAGGGAAAAAGATTTTTATGTATATATGAAGGGAAGTTCAGATAATTGTACTGCTGATTTCTGCTGGTCTATTGAAAGAAACAGTTGATGCTTATGGTTTTTTAAAAATTAATTATATTTTTGTTCTTTTAGGTTTTTATAACTTTTTAAAACCATTTTTGCAGGTTTATAACTGGTAACCTAAGCAACAAATTTGAAGACAATATTATGCAATACAACAACCATTGTCGAATTCCTATTACTTTGTTTAATGACATTTTATATCATTTCTGATATTTTTTAACCATTTCATAGTCTTCACAAAATAAAAAAATAAATTAAAAACTAATATAAAATGGATATATGTACCCAAATAATAATGCAATCCCAGGACCTTGTATTAAATTCAGAACAACTAAATCTTGTTATTTTGACAGTTGAAGATTTAAATCCATGCAACAAATATGTGTTAGCACTTCATTCCTGAATCTTAGCCCTTTTGTGCCTTAAGTCCTCTAATCCCGTTGCATGCTTGTGACTGTACTGATTTACCATATGGAACAGTGAGTCAGCAGATGGAAGTGCTTTGGTACCTGAATAAGTTTTCATGAAAGTACCTAAGCCTTATTTGTTCTCAAGGTTCTTTCAATTAGTGGGTGACTCAAACAAATTAGGACCACAGGAGACATTTCAGGGAGGAAGAACTGAATGTGGAGAAAGAAAGAGGTGAAAAAGCTCAGGAAGGGCTCAGGAACTGCACATGGCTTTCTGTCTGGTGTCTTAGGAGGTTTGAAAATGAGACCTAACCCTGGAGGGTGAGTTGACATCTCCTTTTAGGAGTATTTTGATATTGGACAACATTTTGCACTTAAATGTTTAGGGAATAGACACACCAGGAAAATACTTTGATTGAAGAGATGAAGGACATTCAGAAGCCTGACTGGGTGGTAGTATTTACAAAGTGATGTGTGGATTTGCAAAAGGAACACTGCTCAGAGTGGTATAGCCAAGGTTCAGATCAAGCCATAGGATTACCATCTATACTGTTTCTTAAATTATGATTTTTACTTTCTGGATTCTTAGGATAGCTTTTTGATGTTTACTGACAACTCTAAAATATTTTTTCACATAGTTCTGCTAAAGTTGTCTTAAACTATAACATAATACCCTTTTCCTGCTTCTTCTTCTTCTTTTTTTTTCTTTTAGTTTTGATCCGAATACTTTCAGGGCAGGTTTGGCTGGCTGGAGTTGTGGGGATCGAACCACAGCAACCTGAGCCTGACTGCTTTGTCGAAGCAGCCACTTAAAGATCTGAGCTAAGGGGCAGGGCCCCTCTTCTGCTTCTTAAGTAGGATATTTATGTAACTATCATGAATTTCTCAAAATACCTTTGTTAGTATGGACTGAGATAAGTTGTGTGTATGTTTCTATTGTTGACAATTGTGCTGCTCATTCAAATCTTCAAATATTTTTAGACACAAATTGGAGTGGATAAAATTATGTCTTATTGCTCTTCAGATAAATTGTATGCATAATATTTCATATTGGGCTATGACTATTCTAGAACATGAATTATACTGTAGGAAATTTTAATAGCAACAACTTACATAGTTTATTGCAAGCAGTCAACATACTTATATTTGTATATGCTACCCTATGTAACGACTGTGACTTTATTACTTTCTGTTGTTGGGACAAATTACCTGGCACTCAGAGTTTGAAAGAGGAGATGTCTACTTGGTTTACAGTCTCAATCCATGATTAGGTGGTATAGGGTTGAATCAGAATGGCTGAGATGTGGAGGCGAAAAAGGTGCTGAATCCATGGCAGCCAGAAGTGGAGAGAGAGCAGAGGATAGGAAGACCAATATACCCTTCAGGCTATGCCACCAGTGACAGGCTCCCAACTCCAAAATACATTCAACTATGAATTCCTTTGTGGATCAATGCACTTGTGAGTGTAGCATACCCATAATCCAATTGCCTACCGAAAGCATTTTCTCTGAACATAGGAAACTTTTTGGGGCACCTTCTATGTATGCACCATAACAAGTTGGAATCCTAGGATTTATATTATTATTATCTTGCCTATTTCTCAGAAGAATAAATTGAGGTTGAAAAGTATCGTGTTTCATATGCCAGATAACCAATAAGTGATAGAGCCAATATCATAAGTATTATAGTTTTAAATAATACTACTTTTTCATGAATTAATAAAATTAAATACTGGCAGAAATAATTTTAAGTAGCCTATATTACTATTCTCAGTTCTGTTTAGATTTGGAAACAGATTCATGCATCTGATGAATGGTTAAGCTAAGATTGAAGTGTAGGATTTTCAGTTCCAAAACTGAAAATGCATGAGCTTCATGTACAAATCTCTTCTTAGAATTTAGAAGTAAAGTAAAATACAAAACTTTGTGAATCAGGGCCAGCCAAATAGCTCAGCAGATTAAAGCACCTGCAAGCAGGCTCAGGGTCCAGGGGTTAGATCCTTGGGCCTGCAGTGCCTGCTCTGCCCCCGGGGCACACTGAGGCAGCAATTGAGACTGGGCGTGGTGGTATGTGCCTGTAGTCCCAGCACTTGGGAGGCTGCAAACAGGAGAATCACTACAAGTCTGATCTAGTAGTGAGAATTTGAACTCCCTGTAGGCCCTTCCCTAAAACACAGAAATAAAAATTGTGAATGTAGGCCCCTCATTAATCTACATCTTCTCCAAAGTATTATTAATATTTTTGTTTTAAACATTCCTATGCATAATTTTGTTACTATTAATTTCAGATGCAAATTCAATGGTTTTCTTGGCCAATTTTATCTGCCTGTCTATATTCTTAGTAATTTTTGTTACTATTAGTGTCTTGATTAAGAACCTTAAAGCTCTATCCTTTCTCGGACCTTTATTTTATATTGTCTCCAATCACCACTTAGACATAATAGCATGGCTCTGAGCATCTTCATAGCAGATTTTCCTGCCACTCTCGCCTATTCTATGCAGCTGCCTCATGAGTCATTTCACGGTCCACTTTATGGTTCACAGATGAATATCTTTCAGTTAACCATTACATTGTGCATGTATGAAAAGAACCTGTAGGGGTGCCAGCCAAAAAGCTCAGGGGATAAAAGCACCTGCAAGCAGGTGCAAGAGCCAGGGGTTTGATCCTCGGGCCTACCATACCAGCCCCTCTCCTGGGGGTGTGCTGAGATGGCAATTGAGACTGGGCCTGGTGGTACATGCCTGTAATCCCAGCTCTTGTGAGGCTGTAAAGAAGGATCACTATGAGTCTGATCTAGTTGTGAAACCCTGAACACCCTGTAGACTCTTCCCCAAAATATACACACAAAAAAAAGAAAAAGCAAAAGAAAAACTTGTAATTCTCTTGTACAAGAAAATACGTTAGATTACCAGGTGGCTTGTAGCAGAAGGGATATGCATGACAGAAAGAAATGAATGGGTTCTCTACGGTAAGAAACTTTTTAAAAGTATAAAATAGAGAATGTTTTAAAACCCATGTCACCTAGAAAACATACACAACAGAATTTGAACACACACCTATCATAACTGTTGAATTAACTGTTCATTTATGAAGGTGATGGTTCTTGTTAACATTTTCTCTAGTTCATACAAACGAAGTAAATGATTGGTTTAAACTTGTTTGACAATACATATTAATTAACAGCCCTTAAGATTTAAGATCCTTATGAACTGTATTTTAGAATCCATAATCAAGCTTTTGTAGTATCACCTGAAAAACAAAAAAGTGTTCTATTGTTGACATCTACAAATAGTGGCCACAAGTTGTTGCTAAGGTACAATTTATAAATTTTGTTCTGTTTCTCTTTTGAACAAAAGTAGCTGAAAATTGTGATTCTTCTCTGGAGTCTTGGTCACTGTGCTATTAGTGTGTTATTTTTTTCCAGAAATATTCATGTGATATATTATATATTGGGAACAAGAGTTCGTGATTTTTCAGTATCTGCATTTCTGGAACAGTTTCACTTTTGTCTGGAATAACTGAATTTTGCTTTTAGATCAATGAAATATTTAACCTTAAAATTAGAATGTAGACATAATTAACTAATCATACTATGCTAGATCTAAGTGTATTAATGTATTATTACCCACAAGCTAGTTTGGGCCCATAGGTTTTTAGTCTACAGTGTTTTTAACAATTAAATTATTTCCAACTTCAAATATGCACAGATTTTATCTAAAGTGCCAGATTTCTTAATTTTCTGGGTAAAATGTTAGGTGTAGCATTTAGTAAGATCTTCCAAATAGCTATAGTTGACAAGATTCACAGGGATTACCCTCTGTACACAGCTGCTAAAATATAAATTCCAAAAAGATTCTTAAAGAACCAAGCTGTTTTCTTTCTTGATTCAAGTTGAGCACTTAGAATGGCAGGTAGCTGTTTATCTTCCACAAATGTTGATTGAATTAACTGAACTGTAAACTGTGTTAGGAAACATTTATTGACCCATGAAATGGTGGAATCTATGCAGGATACTCAGGCTGTATTGATTGTACCTCAGACTCCTGAGGAAACCCTAGCCATCCCTGCCAAGAAGAGGTGCAAGCCCAGAACTTCAAAGCTCATTTATTTTAGTGCTAATGTAGGAATCCCAGGTTGGCTCTCATCCTCTGTCTTTCTAGTAACAGTGACCTAAGGCAGAGTAGGGACTTCTACTTAATTTTTTAAACTTTGAGGGAAATGTTGGCCATTCTATTCTGTGAACATTTAAATACCATCTCATGATTATAGCTAGCAGATGTACCAGCATCATGCACAAACTGTACTTAGATTGAGGATTTTATTTTTACAACCAAAATAATTTATTCTTGCGCAGTCATTCTTTGCCTTTAGTTCCTCACAGTAATCTAGGAATGGAGATTTTATATATTTTAAGAAAGTGGCCTAAAGAAGTGAGGTGCTTGCTAGGATTTTGATCCCAGATTCCTCATTAATCCAGTGTTTTCCTTGTGCCAGTAATTAACCATTGTGGGGACTTTGCAAAAATCACCTAAAAAACACAACTTTAAAAGATGTTGGAGGGTCAGTGAGATAGCTCAGTAGACAAAACCACCTGCTCAAGCAAGCTTAGGAGAGCATAGGGACCGTGGTTCAATCTCTGACCACAGTTCTATCCCTAGCACCACATGCAAAGCCAGCCCCATCCCCAGGGCAGGCTGAGCAGGCTAGAGTTGAGGCTTAGTGGTTTGCACCTGTAATCTCAGCTGTGGGGAGGCTGGAAACAGGAGGCTCACCATGAGTCCAAGCTGTGTAGTAAGACCCTGCAACAACCAAATACATTACAAAAAAAAAAAAAAAGGAGATGTTGGAGAAGAATGTATGCTGTAAATTTATTTTCTTTTGATGACAAGTGTTAATATATTAGGGCAGTTTGGGTCATACATTTCTTGCTATGAGAATTCTATGGAAGGGTGTTCAACTATTGATGACATAGGTAAGACAGTTTTTTTTTTTATTTAGGACAGGGTGTACAGGGTATACAGGGTCTCACCTCATAGATTAGACTCCTAATGATCCTCCTATTTAGTCTTTCAAGTGCTGGATTTGTAGGTGCGCGCCACCATGCCCAGTCTCAATGCCTTTCTCAGCATACTTTGGGGGAAGGGCTGGCACAGCAGACCAGGAGATCCAATTCTCTGCCCCTGTGTCTGTCTAAGCAGGCACTTTAATCTGTTGAGCTATTTAGCTGGCCTGTGAAATCTAAGTTGATGACAATATTCTTGATCAAAAAGTGCCATAAAGTTACCAAATGTATTAAGACACAATAAAGATTCCCAGTTGATAAAAAAAATCTTGATAAAAAGAAAACATATCAGAAACAGTATAGATAATTATTAAAGGCACTGCACTTCTAAAGCAAAGTCTTTTTTAAAAGATGAGGCATTTTACCATGACAAGAAAACAATGAAATTTCAGTTCTGTATAGTACATACTTTGCCATTAAGATCCAATAAGATAATCTAATAACACTGTACTTATCTGTTCTCAATTTTTTATTTCCTTGAATCCTTTTTACTTTTGACAAAAAAATGTACTTAAGAAAGTTTGTGTTGAAGTTATTTGCTTAGACTTAGTAAATTATTATTTTATGTTTTGTCAATCAATTAAACTATCTATTGTGAACATCCCTAAAACCAAGCAGTAGGTTGAAAAGGTAAGCAATATGATATTAAAGTCATTAATTATTAATTGATGCATTTTATAGCAAAGAAATTAATAATATTATTTTTTAGATATAATACTAAATGGAGGAATTCACTTCTTGAGAAACTAACATAAATGATTAAAAAGAATAACATTTTTAGGAAATCTTCCTTCTGACTTTCTGCTGATGTTTGTAAAGACTAGATGAGTAAGAAACTGAGCATCTTTTGATGAAAACCCAGCACTTTATACGAGGAGCAATTAGTGATGAAGCCTGTAGTTACCACGTTACTGAACTAAGCCCTTCTACCTTAACTGGATCTTAACAATATAAATCGTTGTTATTCGAAATGGTTAGTTTTGTAACATTTCAATTTTTGTGTTCTTTCAACTCTATTATACATTGTTAGTCCTCTTTGGAGTCCTTGCATTGCTTTGTTTTTTAAATATCAGGCTTTAATAATTTATCATCATGAAAGTATAATATGCTTGACTTATAAAATTGCGAATTTTATAGTCATAAGAAGGAAAATATAAATCACGCAGATTGGGATCTGTAGGATTAAAAATTTCTAGTCATGACCTCTACAAAAATAAATTACAAATGGAGATAAGAGTATGTATAATTTTATGAGTCACAGAAATGAAAAAAATATTCAATTAGGATTCAGACTTTTCAGAACTTTTCATGTATTAGGTAATGTATGTCTGTTAATGAGCAAGTTTTTAATTGTTAATAGATATGTTACAAGAATTATTTTCCCTCTAATATGTTATTGCAAGAATTTTTTTAATTTTTAAAATAATTTTATTGAGAAACAAATATTAATGAAACAGTTTCAAAACCGATTAGTAGGAGAATTTCAGTAATTAATACATTGTATATTGTTATCTTCTTAGTGCTTATTCATAGGATGAGATACTGAGATGATATCCTGTCCAAACACTATTAGGACAAATCTTTCTTCTCACTGAATTAAGAGACAGTAGCTGTATATGTATCCTATTTTGTATATACAGATACAAAACAGTCATTCATTTGTATCCACTTTTTTTATTTAGTTTTGTCAGAGAACGGTATTGCATTGTCATTTAAATATTGTAGATGAGTGCATTCAGCTACATATTCCTAGATAGTCTGCCAGACCATAATAGTCGTGGGTCGTCCACAGGACTAGCAATGTTGGAAGTTGTTGACCTGAACCCTTTACAGCCCAGCATACCATCATGGTTTCACCCCTTATACCACGTTTTTTTACCTTTCTGCTTGATGGTTGCGATCAACATAAAGCAAGACCTATATAACAAAAAATGTAACCTTTGTATCTGACAAGGTCAGTCAAGTCCTCTCAGGATTTATCCTGAAACCCTGTACCACGTTGCTTTATTTTACTACTAACTTTTATAACTATTGAAATAGTCAAACATTATACAGTATGAATAAATAGGGAGAGGGGAAAGGAAAAAGATAAAAAGAAAAAATAAATTTATACATAACATGGTCAAGGTAGTGATATAACTAGTTTTTCTTAGTTTCTTGAAACATGTTTGTGCTAATATTGTTTGGACAAGACATTATGGGGCTGGGGAGACAGCTCAGTGGAATAAGCACTTGCCTGGCAAGTGCAGGGGCATGAGTTCAGTTCAATCCCCAGTTCTGAAAAAAAAAAAAAAGGATATTATGCCTATATGTTGCACTCTAAATTACTACAGAAACAATATGCAATGTGTTCATTATTATAACTCTCCTACTAACTTGTTTTGAAATTCTGTTTTATTGTTGCTTTGTTGTATTAAAAATATAAATGCACCTATTATTTATTTATTTAGTTTTGGAGGAGACGGTTGCATCTAATCTAAGTCCCTCTCAATGTGAATCTTCCAATAATGCAATAGTTCCCCCTTATTTGAGGTTGTACTTTTTAGTATTCCTGTTACCTATAGTTAACTGTGGCTTAAAAATATTGAACAGAATATTTTGTTCGATATTCATTCCTGGTGAAATGAATGTTTCATGAGTAATTATAATTTTCTTACCAGTACCTGCCTGCAGTACATCGTGGGAAGTTGGCACATGTACCCAGCACATCTTCACCTTTTATGTCTCACTTCCCTCTCCTTTCCGCTTCAACTGTTCGCCTATTTTCAAAAATTCTCTTTACTTCTGATGATTTGGCTTTTACTTTTATTTTTAATTATATCTTGCACTTCTTATATAATGGAAACCATGTAATATTTAAGCTTGTGTGTCTGATTCATTGCACTTAACATTATGGTGTCAATTAATATGGTGTATATTAATGTGTTTCAAATTAAATTTCCATCTGAGAAGTATGATAAAATTTTGCATAATCTGGCCCATCCTTCCCTGCCCTGTCCTGTATGTCCACAGTACTTCATTTCACTTATATTTTGTCTCAGTGCAAGAGTAGTAATGTTGACAATTAAATATGCTGTAGTTGGAGATGTAACAACAAAAGCTGTGTGAATTCCATTTTCATCCTTAATTTCACGGATAGATTTGCTCACACAACCTCACCTTATAACTTCAAAGTACTTTCTGTAAGTGAAAAGGTGAAAGTTCTTCACTTAAGGAAAGGAAAAAAATTATAAGATGAGGTTGCTACAGAAGTTATGGCTATAGTATAGGATAAGTGCTTAGTTAACATGGAGAAAGGAATTAAATTTGTAGATGTTCACACAGAAAAAACATAGTTTATGAAGGATTTGATATTATCTATGATTTCAGGTACCACTGGGGGTCTTGGAATGTATCACTATCAAATAAGGGGTAAGCATTCTCTTCTCTTTATGACAAATTATCTTTAGTGATAATCATGGAATGTAACATACATTATAAGTGCTAATAGAAAAATGTGGCTGGACAGATTTTTTTTATTGAATTTTGTATATATAGTCATGTCAGTAAAATTTTTAGAAAGCAACAAGAAAATATCAGATTATTAGTTAATTTAATTCCATTATTTTTGAAAACAATAAGAATCATATGCTGAAATATCTTTAAGGGAAGAAGTCTACAAGATTCAGAGAAAGATGTACATACAGATTGGCAGCATGGACCAAACTGAAATCCTGTTTCTTCATCTACAAATCACTGAACTAGCTTCTTTCATTTTCAAATTACAGATATAGTGATGTACTGTGCTATTTAACCTTTATTGTTATCTTGACTGAATTAAAGTATTCCTGGAAAGATGACTGGATCTTATGAGTGTATAGTTATCAGTGCATTAAACCACTGACACTCATAATTGAATGGTCTGTATTAGCAGGTGGGGCTTATTTTTTCTTTTCCTTGTCTTTTCTTTCTTTTTTTTTTTTGTACTGGGAATTGAACTCAAGACGTTTTCCTTGCAAGGCAGTGGGAGTCAACTTCTGGTACGATATTGGGGACATGATTAGGAGGCTGTATCTCACTGGTGCTTTCCCTCTTGCTCTGCTTCCCAGTGACCATGAAATGAGCAGCTATAACTATGGCATGCCCGCCTCACAGCCAGGTAACTATGGACTAAAACCCCTGAAATCATGAGTCAATTTCAATCTCCCTTAAAAGTCCCAAGTGCCAGGCATTTTGTCCCAGCAAGAAGAAAGCTGCCTAATGTGCGTGTAGAGCCATAGGAGTTGGAGTTGTGAACTCTACTTAAACTGTACTCAGATTATTTTAAGTTATTATGAATTTGGTCCTGAAAGGAAGGACAGTCATTGGTGGTGTATCAACTAACTAGGGCTACTATGACATAGCATCATAACTAAGCATATAAAAGAATTATCCTTGTGTTGTTCTGGATGCTTGAGTCAGAAACTAAGGCATCAGCAGATACGGTTCTTTCTAGAGGTTTCTAAGAAAAGCCTGTCTTATGCTCATCTTCTAGCTGCTGAGTTTTCTGCAAAGTTTGGCAACTCCTCATCATGTGCACATAACTCAGTCTCTCTCACGTTACATAATTTTTCACTCTGTGTCTTTATACTTGAGAGGATTTTTTAGCTTGGTAGTACTAAGCCCCTTCCTCAAGTATGATGTTATTTTAAATACGTGCAACTAAGATGAACCAATTTCCAAATAAGGTCACATTCTGAGGTACTGGGAGTTAGGACTTGAACTTGCAATTCTTTTTCCTTATCCTCTCAAGTTGTTAGGATTATTGGTGTGCACCACCACCTTGTCTCATTCTGTCTTTAGAATTACAATTTAACCCACAATAGCTTTAAAAGCTAAAAAAAAAAACTTTTATTATCTGAAACTTTACAAGCAATGTTCACTAATCTCTGACTTTGATTAATAAAATACTGTTTTTGGAAGGGGGAAAATGAGACAAAATTCACCATTAATTTGTCTCTGTTTGTGGACATGTGGTAATACTAAAAAGCTGTTTGACTTTTGGTCATCTGTGTTATCATTTTTAATTCTACCTGCAGTTCACTTCCTTGTAGGTTACAAAGTGGACAGCTTCCAGACCACCTGAATTCTACCACACTGCAGAAGTGTTTATAATTTACTACCTCTTGTCATCCACATGGGCAGTTTTCTCATGATTATTGTTTCTCCTTTCTTTTAGACAGATGAACTCTTTTGGAGGAAAGTATGAGTGAGAGCAGAGAAGCACTCTAATGCTGTTTATGAATACATGCATCCACAATGAGAGTAAAGTCTGATGTGGATATGATTTTAGTTCTTAAGCTGTAATTTAAAGATAAACTCAGACAATAGAAAGAGTTGCTATGTATTTAAGCAGCTGACTTTAGGATTGGTAAAGGTGGTTAATGAGTTTAGTTGAGAAATTTCCCTTATGTGCCTACACCTCAGCTATTAATCAGGCTAACAGATTAAATCAAAGCTTTGGAAAAACTATATTTCTTAAAGCCCCTTGATCTTGATAAAGATTAAAAAAACTCTTACATTTTTTGTAGAGCACTTTAATGACGAGAAACTATTTTTATATAAAAATCTGCAAGATATGTCATTGAAATGCTTTCTCTTCCTTTGAGCTAACCTTATTCAAATAAATATCTGTTAACTATGTAACAGATATTTAATTAAATTTCCTTGTTAATTAAATTTCCTTGACTTTAAAGTCCATTATTTATCTGTGATTTCTTAATAAATGTTTTTGTACATTAAATAATAGTGCTGCCATAATTCATACTAGAACTGTAACTTGTAAAGAGAATCCTTTTATAGTGCCACTTCCATTAGTCCTATAGACTACCACCTTGTTATCTCTGAAGATCTGATCCTGGAGGGATAGTTTGCCTTTGATTATGCTATCTAGTCTCAAATTTAAGGTGTGGTGACTACATATTTTTGTAGGATAGTCATCTTGACCACAATATTTGGAGTCACACATTCTTCAGTAGTAATTTTTCCCATTATATGTGTACCATATTAAAAGAAAATGCACAAAATATAAGCTTCCAATGTTATAGTTTAAACTACATTTATATGAACAATTAATAAAGATACATAATCACATAATCGGTACACTGCGATTTTTTCAAGGGCACAATAATTCAATAAAAAATCTTATGATGTCAACTAATTTCATAGTGTATAAAAGGTCTAAGGTTGGCATGTGTGTGCCTTCAGACACAGGATCAAGAAGGTCATAAGGCTGATAAAACTCAGTGTGTGGTAAACATACTGAATAGAAATACAATCAACTCTTACACCTCTGAGACAACAGTCTATGTTGTTGTGGAAATTTAATTGTAGAAAGGAATGAATTTTGATGAAACCTAAGAATTAATGCTTAGCAATAAAATACTTTTCACAATAGTCAATTGCTTTACATTGGAAGGGTTGATATTGATCCTAAACATTGCCTAATAATCAATAAACTCCAAAAAAGTAAAAATTTAGTTATTACCTCTGTCTGACATGCATTTTAAACAATATTTGCCAAACTATTCAACATACTTACTGAAATTCCCACTTTGAAATAATCAGGCCATCTAATCTACTCATCCATTTATAATTTTGGAATACAAAAAGTATTCTCTTTTGTTAAAATGGTAGAGATCAAACTTTGTGCTTGTTATAAGAGAAATTAATGAAAGAGTTACTTTAGAGCTATCAGCTAAAAATAAGAGATCTAATATTTAGTAGAATTAAGAGAATTCCAATATCTATAAGAGGCTACCTCTACCAAAGAGATGGCTACTCTTGGTATTTAAATGTCCTCTCAAAGTCTCATGTGCTCATAGATGGCTTTTTAGAACTGGCTGCAACTAGGGTGTGTGATGCTGAGATTAGGGGTGTGGTACTAGTGAAGCAATTGAACGGACTTAATGTAGTTCTGTGTAGGACTGTATGGATTTACTAAAGTCAGAAGCCCCATCCTAGGAGTGGGTGGCTCCAATCAAAGCGCTTGTACACTAGATGGGGTAAAAGGGAAAGGCAGGCTCATGGCTTCTGCTTGCTGCTGTCTGCCTGCTCTTCCAAGGACTGCTTCTCCTCTGCAGTGAGCCTGGCCAGGACAGCTGACTATGGACTGAAACCTCTGTGAACTGTGAGCTAAATTAAACCTTTAATCTGTTTTGCTGGTAGGTGTCAGGTTTCTTGTCTCAACAGTGAGAAAAGTAACTAAGATATTCTTTTTCCTTTATCTTCTCTCTTTACCTCTTCTTCACTTTCCTCATTCTTTAATAATATACAAAAGATATTTCTCCCATTCATATTGAAGGAAAGCAAAAGATTATTTAACACATTGTAAAAGTCATGAATTTGTTTTGAAGTTCCTTCTTTTTTAAAAAAAATATTTATTTATGTATTTGATACATGGTATCGCTAGGTAGCTCAGACTTATAGTATTCCTCCTGTCTCAGTCTCCCCAATGCTGGGATTACAGGGTTGTGCCACCATACCTTGTTTCAGTGGCCAGGAAAGCATGCTAAGGGTTCCAGAGTCAGGACCCAGACAACATGTGACACCAGGGATAGAACCCAGGTCCTCACACTTACTAGACAGGCACTTTGACTGCCAAGCTATCTCCCCCACCCTGAAGTTCCATCTTAGTTTCTCATCAGGTAGAGAAAACAACTGTTACCTTGTTGTATTAAATGGGGGAAGCATGCTCTATGAATGTCCAAAATTTTAGTGAGTAAAATATTTGAAATACAGTAAGAAGAAAAAATAAGTTGTATTTTACAAATATCCATGTTAGCCATCTCATATACCTGATATACCTAATTTTATTGTTATTGAGGGAATATGTAAAGTATCAAGATATAGCAGGCCTAATAGTAGTACTTATGTAAGGACGTTTTGCTATTAATGTTTTCTTTACTACTTTAAAATAGATACTTCATTACTCCCTTCGAAATATTCTCAAATGTTTGAAAGGCATTTAGTACTTTGTATATGTCTGTGTACGTTTGTGTGCCTTGTAGGTTTGTATTAAGAGTGGAAAAAAGTTTGCTGGAATATAATGGGCTAGCAACAACCTACACTTACAAGTCACTCTGGGATATCATCCAAAATAACAGATTTAGAAAGGCTGGAGTTGGGCAGGATTGGGGCAGGAAACCAACTTGAGTAATTCCTTTAGGTTAGGCTTAGAAAACTTCACATTTTCAGTAACTACAAGATGTAGCTGGCACAGTACTGCAGGAAGGAGATGAGCACCTATCCTAAGAGCACGGGCTCAGGAGAAAGGGGAGTGGGTCACGTGAAAGTAGAACAACAAGGCTGGAAGACAGCTCCCAACCCCAAGTGTAGGAGTCTGAACTCTCGGCTGGGAGACGTTATAGGACAGATATGTAGGATAAAACAGCACTGGCTTAAACACAGTGGCAGATAATGACTTCAGTCACATGGAGTTTTTGTGGGGAATGAGACCCAATATCAAATGAATAAAGAAAAGAGAAAAAGTTTATTTTGGCTCAAGATTATAGTTTGTATCTGGCTTCAAGGCAGAACCTGTATGTTACAGGGACATAGCAGAGGAAATTGTGCTTGTGCCATGGTTTCCAGAAAGCAGAAAGTGAAGGGAAGAACTGGGAAGTGAGATGTACTCTTCTACACCATTGCCCCAGTAATCTGCCTCCAACCAGGGGCCACCAGTTGATGGCATACTCAACATATTCTCTGTATGACCCCATGGTGCAATCATCATGCAAACACCAAGCTTTTGGGGAACACCCCAAATTTAAATAATATTTAACACTCTGCTTCCAAAAGTCTTATGCCCACTTCTTAACATAAGATGCATGTAATCTATCTCTAATAGTTGCCAAAAGTTTTGAGTTCCAGCATTGTTCAATAGCCCAAAGTTTACTCAGAAATTTAAGTTCTTAACTGTTAGCTCTGGGCTCAGGGAGATAGCTCAGCAGAAGAAGCACTTGCCTGGCAAGTGAAGGGTCTTAAGTTCAGTCCCTGGTACTGCGAAAAAACAAAGGAATCTCCATTGTCTTTTCAGTTTTATTCTTTCAATTTTATGTACTACCCTCTCTGGCATGTCTCGCAAGTACTTAGGTCCCGATTGCAAGGTCCTGAGTTTGATTTCCAGCATAAAACAAAACATAACCTTTTCAGGGCATATTTCTTGGCCTCATGTCCTTTATTTGAAGTCTTTGTAAAAGTTTGTGACTATAATTCCTGCATTCTGTTGGTCTGTAGATCCAGTGTTGCCTGGGTGGTGCCAATGCTTACCACCACCTTGAGCAGTTTCCAGGTCTTATATGACTTCAGAGGCTTCTAAGAAATGGGATTACTGAGCAATAAACCTAGAGGCATCAATTCTCTAGGTAGTTTCTCTCAATCAGGACTCCTCAGGGCTGTCTTCTCAAAGTAAAAGTCTTGCAAGAGAGTGTATGTACTCCTTCACACCCTGAAATCATTGGAGTATGGGTCTTGACGATTTCTGAGATGCACTCATTTCTGTTGAAACTGAATACTTATGTCTTTTGCTCCTAGCATTTTATCCTTATTCTCAATATAAATCAGGCTAAAAGCAGTCAGCAATATCCATGCCAGATGCTGAATATTGGGCTCCCTTGAAATTTCCTTTGCCAGATTTGTAAATGCACCATTCTTACTAGTTGTCTCCCCAAAAGCCTCTGAATATGGGAAAATGTAGGCAAATTTTCTTCTAATTCGTAATACAGTCTGAAACTTTATGAGTATGGCCTTTTTTATTTGGTGTGTGTGTGTGTGTGTGTGTGTGTGTGTGTGTGTGTACTTATTTTAAGAGGAGCTCTTGCCATATGGTTTAGGTGGGCCTTGAACTCACTATGTAGGCCAGGCTTGCCTTGGACTCATAGTGCTCCTCCAGCCTCATACTTTCCAGGTCTGTGTTTATAAGCATGTATTGTGTGCTACCACATCTGGATATTTACTCTTTGCACTTCTTTCAGCATTCCTATCTCCTGAGCTCTGTCCAGGGTTGGACTTCAGCCTGGGCCACCGTGAGTTCAAGGGCAGCGTGAAGTGTGTAGGGAAACTTTGTTTCGAAACAAATCAAAACAAAACAATCCAAAATGAGAAATGTGATTTCTCTATGATACATTGTTGTCAAACTGTCAGAAAGTCAGATCAAAGGAAAAATATTGAGAGCGGATGGACAGAAGAGCCTAATCACTAGCACAGGCAACCATGGCAGAATAGCAGCAGCTTATTTCACAACTGGAGAATTCCTAGGTAAATATGATTTAAAAAAGATCAGTAAGAGAAGAAATGTAAACAGGTGACTCTCCCAGGACCCAGCATAAGGTCTGGGGGAAGTGGGGAAAGAGAGGAAACAGTGTAAACAGATT
>NDGN011459607.1:0-14521 GCA_002564285.1 Tympanoctomys barrerae | reverse complement strand
TCCATCCATCCACTCATCCAGCCATCTGTTCATCCATCTGTCCATCCATCTGCCTGTCCGTCCATTTATCCACCCATTCATCGACTACACAGTCAGCATAATCTGTACTGGGCACTGTTCTAGATGCCCTGGAGCTGGATAAACTGCTGCCTGCCACCAGATGCCAGAAGGAAAAGGCTTCACACTGACCTTGGGCCCTTATATATCTATTTTATACTCAGGGCTTCTTTATAAGATCATATGTAGATAAAGGGTCTGCGGCTAAAAATATGTTTTAATAGCGCTCTACTAAATATTTTCTGAGGTTCTTTTTAAAGCTCCTAGATTCTATGAAATCTATTAAATTCTATGTTCCTTATAATAAACCTGAATTTTCATGAAAAACCTAATTCCCATTCAATCTATTTGGTTCAGGAAGGCGGATCTGTGAATAATATATCCCCAATGAATGAAATGAAAAAAATGTTTATATCCAAAAAGTTAAGATCTTAGTTAATCAGAAAATGTGGCTATTCATAAAGGTGCCATTTCCAGGGGCTCTGGGCTGCCTGCCTTTATACGACTGCCTCTTGCCCCCGATGTCCACTCACACAGCTTCTGCCTGTGGGCTTTGCGTGCTGCTCCCCATGCTCTTGGCCTCTCTGGGTTGCTGCCTCTTAGCCACGAGGAGAGGCAGCTGCCTGTCCTGCGGGGAGGGAGCCAATGACTCCCATTCAATCTCTTCGTGTAGGGGTGGAAGAGAAGGGCTGGTTGGGGACCCCATGGGCACACTGGCACATCCCACATGGCACTACTGGATGTGATGACTGTGATGTGGCCCAGAGAAAAACTGGGACTGATGCTACGGAGTCCTTGGGACAGGTAGAGCCCTCACATCAGGCCAGGGCCAACAGTGGGGTTGCCCTGAAGCCCGGGTACATCCTTGGGTCTCAGTGTCCTCCTCCATCAAAGGAAAGTGACAGGGCAGCTGGAGGGCAAAGATGGCACCTGGCGGGCTCATGGCTGGCACAGACGGTGCCCTGCACATAGGAGATGCTTCTCACATACCTGAAGAGTGAATGGGCTGAATCTCGAGTAGAAGGGGTGGGGAGAGAGAAAGGGAGGGCAGAGAGGACCAAGAGTGAAGGGAGGGGTGAAGTGAAAGGGGAAAGGGAGGGGACAGGCAGAGGAAGCCCAGCAGCACCAGGGGGACCTTCTCGCTCTGGAAGGCCACAGGTGGACCTGAGGGCAGCCAATCGTGTCTCAGTGACCTACAGAGTTGGTGGGGCCTGGGCTGGCAGGGCAGGATGGGCCCTTCAGGTCCCCTTCCCCCTGGGCCTGGAGCAGCTGAGGCTCAGGGCAATGGTGCAGCAAGCACCTGGAGGACAAGATGGGGCTGTCCTTGAGCACTTGCCACCTACACCCCATCCTGGGCCCAACCTACCTTCCCAGGTTGGGCTGGGCTTGGCAAAGGCTCTCACTGTCCCTGGGGGCCTCTCACTGCCTGCTTAGGCCACCAATGCTGATCAGGGAAGATTTGTGAGTCCTTTGGTGCCACCAGCTAATGACCCCATGAAATATGTATGTCTAGTAAAGAGGAGTGGGGGCGCTTTCACTTCACAAATGCATGAGGCAGAATAAGAAGGTGAGAGCCACCTCCATGCCCCGCAGGGCAGTGGGCAGCAGCACTGGCAGTAAGGGCCTCACAGCTCGGCCAGGGCACCCAGCTGCAGGCTGACCGGGGCAGGAGCTCACCGCTTCCGCCTGTGCATCCAGCCTGGCTGCCCACCCCCTCTCCTGCCTGCTCACCCTCCCTGCTCTTCCTTACATACACCCTCCCCTCCCCAGTTCCCCTGTGCTTAGTATTCCTATGGAGCTGGGCTCCCTGAAGGCAGGTCAGGGACTGGATATGCTCAAAGCCTCCTACAGGCGTCCACAGGTACTAAGGGATGTGCCCATCCCTGACTTCTCCAGCTGCATCTGTACGACAGTTGCACACGTTACTGAACAAATCTGTTCAACAGAGACCACATCCTTAACAGGTAGCTGCTTAGAGCTCTTCCCTTGCCTGTTATAAATGAGGAAACAGCAGCTCAGTGACACTAAGTAATGTGCCTCAACTATGCAGGAGGTGGCAGAGCTGGCCTCAAATCCCTGTGTTTAAAACCATTTGGTGTTTGCTGGACACACAGCCCAAACGCTGTCCTGTGACAGAGCCACTCCACAGGCGCTGGCCCACCTGGCCCCTGCAGGCCCCAGCTGGTTATCTGGCTGCCCACCTGGAGTCCTGCCTGCCCAGGTGTCAGTTCCATCCTGGGCCTGCTCTGCTGGCTATGATGCTTTGTAAATCAACTCCTTCCAGTACGTGGTGTCAAAGGTGTCCACAGCCCAAGGAGCCTCTCTTTCATCCATGTCTTCCTTGACTTACCCCAAACTGTCCTTTCACTGCTGGTTCCCCCACCCCTTCACCCCATAACCACTGTCCAAACTGGTCTACCCCTCATGGCCTACCCCAGATGCCTCCTCCCTCGGAGGGCACAATGACATGGAGCACACATATGGGACACCCAGCACACCCCCACCAGCTTCCTGACAGTGACCAGACAGGTACTCAACCACCTCTCCAATAACCTGAGAAGGAGATCGTTGGTAAAGTGTTTTCGGTCTAGGGGATCGCCACTGGCTAGCACTGGAGAGCCAGGAGCTTGGTAGGAGCTATGTGACAGCAGGCACCACAGTGAGGATAGAGGTATCCAGTGTATGCCTCCCTCACCAACCTCCCCGAGCCTAGGAAGAGCAGTGGCTTCCAGCACTAGTGCCCAGGACAGATGCTACCAAGCCCCCTTGGTATCCCAGCTCCTCTGATCACCCGTCAGTGGCAGTGCCAGCAAAACAAGTTCCTCATCCAGGCCTTCATAATTATACCTGCCAGGGCTGCTTCCAGTGGTGGGCAAGGCTGGCAGAAGTATAATTTTCTTCTGCTGACAAAAAAGGAAAATATAAATACACGTGGGGGCGAATTCAAAGGCTAAGAGAAAGTAAGTAAGAGCCTGCAGCACAGGTGTGACCAGGTTGGCAGAATAGCTTTCTCCTGGCTCCAGGGCAGGCAGAGGGTAAGATGCTGCCCCTGCTTTCTTGCTTGGCATGCTTAACTCTATGCCACAAGGGGCTGAGGAGCTAGTTCAGCAGCACAAGCACCTGTCTGTCAAGCAGAAAGTCCAGAGTTTGATGGCTAGTACCAAACAAATAAACAAACAAACAACAACAACAACAAAACCCCCCAAAAACCTATGCCACAAAATGCACTAAACACTTCTTGAGCTGTATTTCACCCCATTTTCCTAACAGTCCTATGAGACCAGCACCCAGGTGGGACTGGAGCTCAGCGAGGTCCATCAACTTGCTCTAAGTCAAGCAGCCACGGGGCTGGGAAGAAACCCAATGTGGTTATGTCCAGGGCATGTACTGTCTCCGTCTCGGTCTTTTTCTCTGTCTCCTCTTGTGAGATGGGGTCTCACTATAGTGCTCAGGCTGCCCTCCAGCTCTGGGGCTTAAGGGATCATCCTTCCTCCCTCCTGACTAGCTCACGCTACCTGTGTGTGCTGGGTAAGCCATGAATTCTCAACCTCTCCCCTTTGCCGCTCCCCTGCTGTAGGGCTGGGGGAGAGAGGGCCCCCCACTGTGAGCACTCAGCCATGGAATCTGGGGTGATCCTCACCAGATGGCTCCCAGGACCAGTCTTCCTCTTTCTGCAATACCAGGTCGATGCGTGGAGTGGACGGAGCAAGCTCCTATTCCATCTCCAAGCCTTCCTCTTTCTGCCTCAGCAACTGTCCCTGCACTGTGTGCAAAGGGTAAGCTCCCAGGAACTCAGCTGGGCTGTCATCACTGGAGGCAGGCTCTCTGCTCCTGAGATCTTCAGACACCCAGTTGTGTGTGTTTCATCGATCCCCAAAGAAGGCCTCCTCGTTCCTGCCCTGAGCTTGGCTGGCTCTTTCCAGGCTGCTCAGGGACCAGTATGCAAGGCTGTGTGGCTCCTTCTGAGACCACAGAGGAGCGATGAGGACCCACGCTGTCCACCCTGCGTGCCTGGGACACCACGGACACCCCAGCTCCCTCGGATCCTCAGCATGACATTTGCACCCACCCAACATTCCCACAAGGTCAGCTCCTTCCTCTCTGTAGCAAGCAGCTCTTGCTCTCACCCCTGCAACCTCCTTGCTCACACACCCTCACAGGGCGCGCCTTGCCTACAGTCTGACCCACACATCCCTGCAGGCCCACTGCTGGCCCTCATTCGGGCCATCTGGATGCCCACCTGCTGGCGCTGGTTCGTTGGCCCCTAGGGACCTTCATTTGCCCATTAGACCTTGGGTCTCCTGACTGGATCCATCCCTTGGCTGGATGCAGCTGGGCACTGTCATCTCTGATCCTCTCGAGAGAGCTAATGCCCCATTGTCCCGTTCAGCCTCCTCTCTCTCCCTGGGCCCCATACATCCCTATCACCAGCGCCCCTCACTTTCTCTTCCTGTCTCAGGCGGCCCCAGGACCTCCCTGTACCCATCTCCTCCCCACGTACTCTGCTCTTTCTGTCCCCTTATTACACACACACACACACACACACACACACACACACCTCAGTGTCACACACCCTCTCAGCCCCTGTCCCCCTCACCTCCCCCCAGCCACCTGGGCATCTGTCCTGCAGGCTGAGAAGGCGGCAGCACCTGCGCAGTTTCTCCTGCCAGTGGCTGCACCGCGTCACATCATATCCACACTTGCCCGGATGCCCCGCAAGCACGGGGCTTCTGCTCTGAAGCAAGGCGGGCCAGCTGCTATCCCAGCAGCCCTGGGTCCCCGCAAGGCAGCAGGCGGTACTGAGCAGTTCTGCTCCCATGCACAAGTCTGCAGAGAAGGGCATGCGGTACAATTTGTTCAGGAAACAACAGCAATGTTTGACATGTCATAAGGATTGATGGAGCAGAAATTTACATGGGAGGGTGCATTTTTAAACAGCTCTGCTGAGCCCTGGTGCCTCGCCAGTAATGCATTCCACATTCATCATCGCTGAGCCCCCCAGGAACTCCTTCAATGGTGTGAGAGTCACAGGACACTTGAGAGCTCTAGGAGCTGCCGCGGCTGGCGAGCAGGTCAGAGGGGCTGGCTGGAGGCGCCTGGGAGCGCAGAGGCCGTCTGTGTTCTGTGCGCCCCCTTGCGGTGTTTTGGGATCCTGCCCCACACTACTGGGGAATGCTTGGTGCACTGGAACCCTCCTCCTAGTCAGAAGTCAGGATGGGGGTGGGGCATGGGGGCATCAGGAGGGCCAAGGTAGGACACCAGGAGAGACACCAGGAGGGATACCGTTCTGAGCACCTTCATGGGCAATCCCAGCAGAAGAGGGCACAATGTGGCTCAGGGCAGATGCTTGTTGCTGGACTCTGTGAGAGACATGATCTGAATGGGCGGCAGAAGCAGAGAGTGGACAACAGGTACTGGAAAGTGACAGCACAGACATCCAGGGAAGCCTGTGGTGCCGGCTCTGTGCCTTCAAAGCCCGTGGTTGTGTGCAGGAGCTCAGCAGGAGGGCAGCTAGGAAAGGATGGGGGCCTGACTGGCTGCTGAAGCTGCAGAGAAAAGACCTTCCTTCCCTTTTGGTCCACTGCAGACCTGAGGTGGACAACCACCACCCTAACACCCATGCCCATAGCAGACATTACTAAGTGATCACAGCACTGAGTGCAGAAGAGTTCTCTGATCTCTCAGTCTTCCTGGCAGCTACAACCAATCAACCACAAGAGGAAACTGTGCTAAGGGGACTCTGCTGTCCTTCAGGACCCCACTCTCTGAGGGGGAGAAATGTGCTTCTCTAAGGGCAGTGCAAGGCTAGCCAAAGAACCTCCAAAGGACTTGTGGCTAAGCATAGAGCCATAATGACAGCTCTGCAGGTGGCAAGAAGCTCTGGGTTCTGCCCCAGCTTTTACCTAAGTGCCCAGATGTGAATCTGGGTCACATCTGGGCTGGCGGCCTGAGTGCTGCCAGGCTTCCTGAGCCACCTGTCCCCACTCCTTTCTTGACACCAGCCTGCCCAAGCCCAGCTTCTTTCTCTGCACTCATGTCTGCCTTCTGCACGTGATCTTCGGGCTCTCAGTCAACCTGGTCCTGCTTGGCATAAGCAGTACCCTCTGGTAGGAGAGGTTGTGTCATCTCTCTGTTCTCTCAGCTGGTAGAGTCCCACTGACCTTTTGCAGGGAAGGTCCTGGGAACTGAAGCCAGGGCCTGTACACTGAACCACAACTCCAGCCCTCTGTATTTTTTATTTTGAAGCAGGGTCTTGCCAAGTTGCCCAGGGTGGGGTTGAACTTGTGATCCTCCAAAAGCTCACTGTGATGGCTGTGCAGAGTACAGGGTGGGGACTGAGGATGAGAGAGGAGATTAAAGTCACACCCAGGCAGCAAACAGTGGGGAGAGACAGCAAGGGGCTGGGACAGGCTGGCCAGGGAAGCACTGGAAGAGGCTGGAGCCAGGGGAGGCTGGTGTCCGCAGCCCAGAGGTCCTGGTGGCAGAGGCATGTGGTGGGGAGAAGGGCACGGTACCCGCAGGAGCATGACAGCCAATGCTGACTGGCACTCTTCCCCACTGGGAAATATACTTTCTGAGAGCAAGTCTCAAAATAAAAAGGGCTGGGGATGTAGCTCAGTATGAAGGCCCTGGGTTCAATCCCCAGAACTACCCCTGGCCTGGCATCCGCACAGTCCCAGGATGGTAGATGACCAAGGGGTCCTCTTCAGCAGTGACAAACCTAACAGGACCTTCTTGGGAGGATGGATCATCAGTGGTAACGTGAGATGGTGAGGGGAGGGGAGAGGAGGGCGGAGAGGGAAGAGTAAGGGAGGAAGAGGTCAAGGGAGGCGGGAAAGAGAAGGAAAAGGAAGAGAAGAGCGAGCAAGACATGGAGGGAAAGGAAGAGAGGCAAGTCAGCAGGGAAGGGGAGAACATCCACAGGGCCAACCACCCTGTGGGGCGGGGGCCGAAGGTGACAAGTGACTAGGCCCAGCACCTCCTGCATGTTAGCAGGGTCCCTGCCACTGTGCTACACCTTCTGCCCGATGTCATTTGTTACTCAGAATTTTCTTTCTTTCTGTTTCTTAATATGATTTTAAAAAGCTGTGGTAAAATAATATACCACCGTGATTTTTTTTTTTTTTTCCTTCCAGAGTCAGGGATCCAACCAGAGGCCTCACATGTAGACATGGATGATCTATCTGGAAAGCCCCTTTAACCTTTAACCTTTTTATTTTTGAAAAGGTCCTGGGGATTTATCCAGGAACTGGATAAATAAAAACTGGAACTCTGTAAGTGCTGAGCATCTTTCTCTCTCCTCCCCCAGCTCCTGTTAATTGCTATTCATTCCATCTTACGAAGTTGACTACTCTAAGTCTCTCATGCGACAGCATCTGTCTGCTGGGGGCTGACTTACTCCACTTAGCATAAAGACTTCACATCTCATCTGCATTGTAGCTTGTGTCAAAATCCCTCTTCCTTATCTGCACCCCGCGTTCCTGGCAGCATTGTTCACAGTCGCTAAGATGTAGAAACAACCTCAGTGTCAATCAATGACTGAATGTGTGAAGGAACTGTGAGACGCAGGTACAATGGACTATAATTTGGCCATAGAAGAAGGAAATCCTGCCGTCTGTGATAATAACACGGACGAACCAGGAGGACATTATACGAAGTGAAATAAGTCAGACGCAGGAAGACAAATGCGATATGATTTCACTTACGTGTAGAATCCGAGAGAAAAGAAAGGTGAAGGTACTACTTGCGCGATGCTGTTGATGGGCGCAGTGGAACCACTGTGGTGGTGTACTGGAGCTTAGGCCCAGAGCCTTCGCACCAAGCTACTTCCTCGTCTTTTTATTTTTTAGACAGGGCCTCACTAAATTGCTCAGTTGCTCAGGATGGGCTCCAACTTAATCCTCCTGCCTCAGTTTCCCAAGTGGCTGCAATTACGTGCTACCATGCTTGGCGGGAAGTACTTTCTAAGCAGAACTAGCATCAGGACTCCACTCATAGGTCCCCAAGTCAAAGCACTTTGGAAACACCCATCCCACAGTCCCATTGAGTCCCTCAGCCTGGCCCTACTACCAAGGGAAAGGGCAGGGGGTGACATCCAAGCCAGGCTCACCACCAGAAGCCAGCCCAGCCCAGTCCTAGGAATTAACACATCAGTCTTGTGGCGGGTGCTCGGGGGCACGGGACCCGGCTTGTCTGCTATTGCAGATGCCACGCTGCTTGTGGCTCCTGCATCCTTTTCTTTATTTCCCTTTATTTTATTTTAAAACCTGGAAATAAAAATTGATGGGGAGCAAATTGCTCTGGCCAGCAGCTATGAGCTTAAAGGAGTCGCTGTGGGGAAGCAATCTTGCCGTGTCAAGGGCCATCAGGCTGGACGGAGCAGCCTGTTCAGGAGCCTGGTGGTCCCCGGGCCTCTGCTGGGGAGACGCCTGAGGGTGGGGGCATCTTCCCAGAGGCAGGGGTGGGTGAGACCATGCTCTTGCTCTTTTGCCATGTGCTGGTGGTCCTGGGCCTGCCACTGTGCAAGGCCCCTGTCCTTAACGTGTCCTTAACCCTTAAAACAAGGAGCAAGACAAGGGGCATGTTCTGTTGCATGGATGAACCACCCCACTGTACCAATGTAGAAAGGATAATGGACTCACCCCATTTAGTCCTTCCTGGCCCCAGGCCTCTTCCAAAGAAGTGTGTGTGAGTTCACACATTTCTCTCCACACCTACTCTGTGAGCTAGGGATTGAGACTGGCCCCACGCTCGGGAAGAAGCAAGTGAGACCCAGAAAGTTAAGCAACAGGCTTGAAGTCACATGATAGGCCTGAGCTCCTGCTGTGGGCCACATACAGGATAGGGGACCAACACGAGGCACTGTACTACTTTTTAAAGCATCCTCAGCAACTTCTAGTTTTAACCAACATATTGGTGAGAATTTATGTGCTAGGCACACTCCAGCGAATGTTAGTCACTTTCTCCCTATGTAGACTCTCCATCTTCATGCCCGCTTCTCGGAGGAAGAACTGAGCTCCTGGTTCTTAAGCACAGAGCTAGGCTGAAGTCAGGATGCCAGCCTGACCCCTAGCTGGCCATGAGGCTTGGATAAGTCACCTTGTTGTCCTTGTGTCTTGGTTTCCCTAACTAACTGTATGAGACATTTCCAGCTCTGCCCTGAGACATTTGTGGTTCTGGTCTTGCTGGTAGTCTCTCTAGCTCAGGGGCCTGGTCATCTGCAGGAGAGGTGACCCTAGTATCAGTCACACACTAGGTAACTAAGGAGCCGGGCAGTGCCAATGACAGCCTTGGACCTTCCCACTTGGGAGCCAGTGCCCACCCAGGGCAAGAGGAAGACCCAGGACAGCTAGAGGCTAAAGGTCAGAGGACTGGGTCAAGAATGCTACAAATGCAGGCTGGGAGCTGATGGGGACCTGCAGGCAGGAAGGGCTTCTTGGAGCAAGTGGTGCAGGGACTACAGATAGGAGGGGGGCTGTGCTCTGCGGGGTGGGCAAAAGATGGGCCAGACCCAGGAGGCTGCAGTCTCAAGCGTCTGGTGTAACGTGGGGCTGCGAACACATGGGAAACCCACACTGGAAGAGGTTCTGGATCCCGTGGCTACCTCCTTGTCCTGTGCACATGTCCTTTAAGACAACTCTGAGAGTGGCGTAATGGGCTAGCGGTGGCTCCTTAAAAGATATGGCCATTGTCAGACCCCTGGGACCTTGGCCTGTGACTTAATTTGGCAGAAGTCTTTGCAGATTTGGTGCCTTCAGGAGCTGAGGAAGTCAAGGCAGGATGGTCCCCAGAGCGGCCCTGCCAACGCCTTAACCCACATCTCTGGCCTTCAGGGACAACTCTGTAGTTTGAAGGCACTAAGTTTGTGGCCCTTTGTCACTGTACCCCATGACACCAGTGGAGAGCATAACCGGGGAAGGAGTTCAGGAATTCCGTACACCTGCTGCGGGGCCTGAGGGTGTGGCCCCTGTCAAGCCCCTGCTAGCACATGAGGCCTTGGGTTCAATTCCCGGATTTGATCCTCAGTCCCGCAAAGCAAAGACATTAAGTTGCTTATGATTTCAGCGTGGCTACGGAGGCCAATTACCTGCTGCAGCCCTGAGCTAGGCTGCATTCACCCACAAGTGCATGGGAGCAGCACTATGAGCCCACCGTGCAGATAGCCAAAGGAGACCCCCGAGAGGTCAGCAGCTCACTCAAAACCCCACCGCAGGGGATGGTCAAGCTGGGGGCCAGGCCTCCAGCAGCCCACAGCACGGGCCACCCTGACAGGCACTTCCCTGTGCAAGATCAGAATCCAGCCAGACTCTCTTGCCATGCAGGAGCCTGAGCGGCGAGCCTCAGTGTCCCCAGCAAGGAGCAGTACCACTGGCCCACTCTCTTCCTCTGACCCCCACGGATGCTGCCAAGACCCGAGGCCCTGCCGTGTGGGCAAGCACACGCTAGGAGAGGAGGAACACTTGTCGTTCCTTCACAGATGGGGACACTGAGGCTCAGACTCCTCCCCAAGGGCACCTGTGTTTCTCTGCCTGAGGCTTTTGTCCCCATAGGGAGCAGGAATGATGGGGACAACACATCTGCCAAATGTTTTTTTTTTTTTGCGGAACCGGGGATTGAACTCAGGCCCTTGCGCTTGCCAGGGAAGCACTTATTCCATTGAGCCATCATCTCCCTGGCCCCTACATCTCCCAAATGTTACCCTCACTCCAGGGGTTTGGGAGTCTGTGGGCTGGCCCCCAATCTCTTGGCCTGGAGCTGGGACAGAGCACAGCCTCTGTCTCCAGAGCTCCTGGTGGGCTGCCATGGCCACAGGCTTCATAAAGCAAGCTTTAGTGGCCACGTCCTGCTCCCCCTGCCCCGAGTCTCCTGGGATCCTCTCCAAATAGTCTCAAGGTCTATTTCTGGGGAAACCAGACCCAAGACAGGACCCTCTTGCTGGATGGGGGACGCACGGCAGTGTGACCACTGCTCTCAGGGGTCCAAGCTACAAGTGGCTCAGGGGTCCATGGTCAGTGAGCAGCAGAGCCGGGAGCAGAACCTCCCTCTGCCTGAGCCCCATACACACAAAGCAAAAAGAACAAGCAACAAGCAAAGCCCCTGCTTTTGGCCCTCTACCCACTGTCCCTCTCTGTGGCCCCTGAGTTTGACAAGGACTCAACTGACTTTAAAGAAAAAAAATCATCTGATCACCAAACACAGCAAAGGGGGAGGCACAAGGCCATTTTCCAGGGGATATGGGAGGAGGGTGGCTGTTTGGGGAAGTGGAACCTGCATAGTCGGAAGTCTTGGGGCCTGTCCGGGGCCAGCTGTCTCACTGGAATTGTGTGCTAGAAGGGCAGGAGGAGGGGTGCCAGAGGGATGTGGGGATGGAGGCTCAGCTACACAGGAGATGGGAGCGAGGGGAAAAGACAGTCTTATCAGCTCCCGGGGAACAGTCACCCCAGGGCTGGGAAGGCCACCCCCATACCTGCAGCTTACAGGCCCCCTCTCTGAGGCCAGTAGTCTCTGCGCCTCCCCACCCTCACAGGCAATGTAGGTGACAGGCAGCTCCCAGTCTCCTGGGAGGGTGCAGAGAGGTACCTGGAGCAGAGGGAGTGGTCACTGCCCATGCTCCAGGGACATGTCCTCACTCCAAGGTGATTCAGGGCCTGGGAGGCACAGCCCCCCACCCCTGCTGTCATTGGTGCACGCTGATTGGGCCAACACTTGCGGCTCGCTAATGAACCGTATTGATTCCACATTCTCTTGTTGTCTCCCTAAATGGCAAGCCACACATCTGATAGATCAAATACCTCCATGATTGCCCGCCTGACATCTCCATCACTCCACGCGAGGGTCTCTAATGAATTTTACAGCCCCGCATGACAGAAGAAATTAAGGTCAAAGTCCATTGCAGGAAATATAAATCATCCATAATCTTGTGGACCAGCAGAGGCTGCAGCCCTGGTCCCTGCTGGATTCACCAGGGTGGAAGCTTCTCTGTGTGTGGACAGGCGGTGGTGACCACTGACCTCAGTTATGAGGACTGTCTGCCCACGGAGTGCAAGCATTTTGGCCTCCCTGTTCTAAAATTGTCCCAGAAGGTGGAGAGGGTTCAGCAGCATCTGTCCAATTTTGAGGAGAGTGAGGCTTGCAGAGAATTGGAGCTGGGCTGGGGTCATTCTGGGAACCAAAGGCCTCCATCTTCTGATCCCAGGTTTGTAGGTCTGGTTACTGTGGGAGCCGGCATGAGAATGGGGTGTTCCCTGCCAGTGGCGGGACAGGCAGAAGGAGCCCTCGATGATCATGATCCAGCTTGGAAGGTGGCTACTTGGGGTGCTGCATGGCTCGGTCACATGCGATGCTGCTGTCCTCTTAGAGCCCCACGGCCTCTCCAAGCTCTCAGGGTGGGGCTGTGTGGTCTTG
Source organism: Tympanoctomys barrerae (assembly GCA_002564285.1). Classification (NCBI taxonomy): domain Eukaryota; kingdom Metazoa; phylum Chordata; class Mammalia; order Rodentia; family Octodontidae; genus Tympanoctomys; species Tympanoctomys barrerae. Next base: position 2,059 of record NDGN011459607.1, on the reverse strand, counting down.
TTAGTAAAGGGGACTTCGGTGCCCTTGAGTCAAGGGCTCTGTCCTTAGCCTTGTCCCTCCCCTCTACAGCTGTCTACTTGGAATCATGGTGATCACCTTCCCCTGCTAAAGCAGGAGGCACATTCTGACCTCACCAGGCAACTGTGGGAGCTCAAGGAGACCACACCACCGGGCCACGACTTCTGATTAGCTGAGCGCTGACTCTGTATCGGGCACCGTGATGAGCACTCTATGCAGGCAGACCTTGGCTCTCGACTGTTTTCAAGCTTGTCCAACTTGACACATTTGGATGAGAAAATTTACTTGTGTGTATGAACCTTGGAGCTAGAACTTGTCACTGACCATGGCCTTGCGATTCCCTGCCCTTTCCATCTAAAACAATTCGTTTGGTACTTGTCTTTTCTTCGTACTCAACAAGGCTCCCAGAACCAATCAACCATGAGTACCAAAGTGTCACTGTATTAACTTATTAGGGCTGGGGAGATAGCTCATGGCATAAATGCCTGTCTGGCAAGTGCAAGGCCCTGATTTTAATCCCTAGTACCACAAAACAAAACCATAACAAAAAAAATCCCTACCATTTCATTAAACTCCCTCAACAAACTATAGGGAATTATCTTTTTTTTTCTTTTTTTTCCGGCACCAGGGATTGAACTCAGGACCTTGCGCTTGCCAGGCAAGTGCTTATTCTGCTGAGCCATCTCCCTGGCCCTATAGGGAATTATCAACACCATCTTCCAGAAGAGGAGACTGAGGCTCACACAGGTTATTTGGCAATGACTAAATAGCAGTATCTCCTTCCTTCCTCAAATCAATAGAAACTATGACCTTCTTTAGGCAGACAGTGGACAATGCTGCCTGGCTAAAACATTGCCTTCTTCAGCTTTCTTTAAGGCCAAGCATGGTCACATGGCCAGTTCCAGCCAATGAGATGAATGCAGACTTCTTCACGCCATTCCCAGGTCTCTTTCAATTCCTCCATCCTCTGTCTTGAAATCTAAACATGATGGCTGGAGTTCTAGCAACATTTTAGGCCATGAAGATAAAGGTTCCATGTTGGGAAGAGGCCAGAAAGAGCCATTCAAGGTTATTTACCTCTATACTGCTTTTCTATGGGCAAGAAATATGCTTCAGGCCTGCATAAGCAACTATGCTGCGGCCTCTGTGGTTGGCAGATATCTTGGTCATGGCTGGTATCGGTAATCTCCATTGCAATGGCTGAGTCAGGAGCCTGGGGTCTTCACTGCTGTCCCCCCTGTAGTGAGCACTTGAAAATGTGAGCTGACACCAGCCCTACCACCACCACCATCGACCTGTCATTGTCAGAAGGGGGCAGAGAGGGGTCCCTCCAGGGATGTCCAGACAAGCCAGGCCTCATTTGATGCTCATGAAGCGAGCACAGCAGGTCACGGTGAACATTAAAGAAAAAAAAAAAAAAGAAAAAGAAACCCTAGTAGAATAAATGAGAAGATGTTAGAGTGTCTGCCCGCTGGAAGGAGGCACTGTGCGCGTGTGTCCTGGCATCAAAAACTACAAAAAATATATATAGTTTTTTGTTTGTTTGAGTCAGGGTCTCACTATGCAGCCCAGGCTGGCCTTGAACTCATAGTGACCCTCCTGCTTCAGCTTCCCAAGTACAGAAATGTAGTTTTTATCATGGATCTTTGGGTGTTTACCAAGAAGCCAACAGGCATATGTGGCTGTAACTGGCTCCAGCAGTGAGCTGGGGGGGGGGCACCGCAGCCACCACCTTTGCTACAGGCCGGTAGAGCAACCCCACCCCATTTCTCCCCACACCGCTGGGAGCCCCTCTACAGACCCTGCCTTTCTTCTGAGTGCTCCGTGAGCAACCTCAGGCAGGGCCCTGGTGGCGGTTCCTTGCCCATCACAGCCTGTCATCCAGGCTGAGCCGATGATCTTCCCAATGCATGGCACAAGTGGCCACCACTCAGGCCTCTAGTCTGCAGCACTTATGCACAGGGGTCCATCTTCTGTGCTCTGGTGTCCCCAAGCAATTGCCTGAGCAGGACAGAATTTATTTATTTATTTATGCGGAGCC
>NDGN011459602.1:0-39145 GCA_002564285.1 Tympanoctomys barrerae | reverse complement strand
AAAAAAAAAAAAAAAAAAAAAAAAGATCTAGACATTGCAATATTAGATAGCAAGATTGTTTTACTTCTGATATTATGAGGATGAAGTCCATCCTTTAAAATTATTAGTATAAGGCTGGGGAGATAGCTTAGTGGTCTAAGCACTTGCCTGGCAAGAGCAAAGACCCATGTTCGATCCCCAGGAACACATACCACGCCAGGCCCCCCAAGCCCTGGGTGTGCCATGCTGGCTACTGAACCCAGGCACGGTGGTACACACCTGTAATCCCAGCACTGGGGATGCTGAGACAGGATGATCACTATGAGTCCAAACTGTGTAGCAAGACCCTGTGCCAAATAATAAATTAATTAATTAAAAATTTATCCATGTATATCAAGTCTGTTAAAAAGGTAAAATTAATGCTAGGTCAAACTTTGTAGTTTTATATCTAGAGTCTAAAATAATTTATACTACCTTTAAGATTTTCTTTAATATATAAATGATAGAATAACAATTTTTGAAAAGTCATATATAGATTTGGCTAGCAATTAAATAACATCTAAATAATGTTTAAAAGATATATTTTAGTGCTTTAATCATATATGTGTGTGTGTGTGTGTGTGTGTGTGTGTGTGTGTGTGTGTGTTTAATATTGGAAACATCACAGACTGGGGCTGGGGAGATAGCTCAGTGGTCTAAGTACCTGCCTGGCAACCACAAGGACCCAGTTCAATCCCCAGTACTGCGTACCATGCCAGCCTCATGTTGTGCAGGCCGCTGAAACTGGGCATGGTGGCACACTCCTGTAACCCCTGCACTGGAGAGGCTGAGACAGGAGGATCAGTATGAGTCTGGGCTGTGTAGTGAGACCCTCTACAACTAATCAATCAAACAGTCATTTTTTTTAAAAAAATCACAGACCTTGAAGAATAGAACCTGGGTCATTCCTTTGAAGAAAAATGTAGCCCTAAATTTCAGAATTTCTTTTAGAGTTTTCTTTCTTTAGCAATATGTGTTTATCACTTAAGATGGTATCTGAATAGGTCACAACGTTTAGGTATCCAAATAGGTCACAGCTGAAGTTCTTGGTGGTTTAGAATCCTAATGCAAATTTAGTTTCATTTTTTTTTGTTGGACCCAAATAATTATTTATAATACTAGTGACTATACTTCTAAAAAGTTCTGCTTGAACTCATTATACATGTGTTGCTGAATGTTGTTCTTGCCCTATACTTGTTTAATAGAAACAACTTCCCTTAGAAACACTCCTAGCAAAATTGCCCTATTTTTAAGCAATAAAAAACAAGTTCACAATTTGTTTGGAATCATCTTCTATAGCTGTACTAACAAATTTTCAGAGAAAGGTATAATTTGGGTCAGTAGTATATGACCCCTTTTTTCTGGGTCCTCCTTGACGTCAAAGTCAATGGAAGCTTGATTTTTCTGAGTTCACCAAGTCCAGAATTTGAGGAGCTGGCCAAAAGGGTTTAGAAAAAAGACGTTACATGAAACATCCTTTAAGATAGATTATACATCCATGTGTATGAAAGAATTGTATGCATTGGAAGCATACTTTTTCTTGTGTGTGTGTGTGTGTGTGTGTGTGTGTGTGTGTGTATTTTTTTAACTATTGGGTAATATAGGATTTGTTAGAATTAAAAAATTGTCAATGTCAGAAAGAATTTTTAGATAAATCCTGATTGTCCTATTTTAACAGCATAGTAAAGGAGAAAGATGATATGAATAAGAGAAATTCAGTTGCTACTCTGTCAAACAGTCTACATAGCTACAGAATAAGCCGAAGTTACATCTGGTCAGTTGCTGCCGAAAAACAAGAGGGTATCCTGAGTTTATAGTTCCTGGGGCCTACCCAGACACCTCTGGTGACAAGGAGCTTGTCCTCTTAACCAAGCAGATAGTTCTCATAGATGCCAACCTAGATATTTTGGAGTAATTTAATCGTTCCTTCATTTGATCCTATTGCTCCTGAATTTGAGTCGACACCTGCTGTTTTCTTCTTCTGGTATGTTTAATGTTAGTCCTCCTGAGCTAAGGCCCCTTTCTTAGGACAGTCCTTCAGTGAGTTTGTAGGAGCCCTGCCACTGAAAGTTGGAATGAGCCCAAAGCCCTTCTAGTCCCAAACCCCAATGACGATATCCCTTAAAGGGTGGTGGCCCTGCAGAAAGAACCCCAATGCACCCTCTGCAGGTGGGGTTCATGCCCTGTGCTTTCCATTCAATTTTAAGTCTGTTTAAAATATCTCTGTTTCATAACCCATTCCCTTTTCTCTGGCCCCATCTTTGGCTCCTGTGACAGTCTCATGTCCTCTTACATTCTGATTCTTCTTTGTGCATGTTCTTCTATGAACATATCCTCTAAAAGCAAAATGCCCAGAAATTAAGCCTCTAATCTGGGTATAGTCCGGCAGAGGAAAGTGATATAGTAACCATCACTTCTATGTAACAGCCTGGAATTAGATTAGTTTTAAACCACATGGCATCAACTAGTATATAATTTTTGTCACCTTAGATTCTGAAATCTTTTTCACTGTTATGAATGCGTAGCTCCTCAGTTGTTTATGTGCATAGGAGAGCTCCATTGCTGAATCATTATATTGTCCCTTTTAGTGCCATGTAATCGGTAGGCTATCATTTTGTCCTTTGGGATCCCACTCCTAGCAAAATTGCCCTATTTTTAAGCAATAAAAAACAAGTTCGCAATTTGTTTGGAATCATCTTCTATAGCTGTACTAACAAATTTTCAGAGAAAGGTATAATTTGGGTCAGTAGTATATGACCCCTTTTTTCTGGGTCTCTACTTTCTGGGGCTCTGTGACAGAGAGAGAAACCAACAGAGCACAGACAGAACTCATGCCCATACCACACACGTGAGAGGGCAATCTGATTCATTGATACATACGTTGAATGGATCAAGATTGAGGTCACAGATTTTGTGATTAGCAGACACTGTCCCATGAGGAATTGTTCATCCAGTTATAAGTCCACTGTTGTTATTGGTTTCAGATCAGATTTCTGAATTTTGTAGCCAACGATGGTATAAGGAACGTTGACCAACCTCCTGCTGAAATCCGGTTACATGTGCACGTCATCTGCTAATGATCCTTTTTAAAAAAAAAAAAAAAAGGAAATGAATATAATACTTTTAAGTTAGAATCCTTTGGTAAATTTTCATGCACAACCCTTTTAATTATCTACTCTAGCATTATAAACACAAGTGCAACTTATGTCTGTATTTTGTAGACTCTACCTTTCTTTTTCTTTTGTTATGTCTCCGACTTTTCACAAAGATAAAAAAAAAATGGCCTGAACTATTGAATAACTTTTTTGGTAAAGGTTAATTATTTGGAAGTCATTTCTTTAGCCCACGATACATTTAGATTCCCAAAGTTTCTACTTTAATTCATGTTGAATGCTACCAGTATTAGTAGCAATCTTTAATGCAACTAGCTCTATTTTTTTCTGTTTGACCGGGCATAGGAAAGTACATGAGAAATGGTTGCTATTACTTTATTCTATAAACTATTGATAATTATTATTTGATTAGACAACCAAACCTACTCTTTCCTCGTTTTTCTCCTTCTGATTTTTTCTTATTGGCATGTGCTTGTGAGACATAATAATTAAATTCATCTTGGGGATTACTAGAATGTTCTTCTTGCTGCCTATAAAATTTCTCCCAAAAGCGTTTCTGACACAGATGATACTATTCCATGAAAACTCTCTTATATTAATCCATGGCTTAGCTTTCACTTCCTTATTCCTTTCTTTTCTTATACGTAATTAGATGGTTACAGTGGAAGAAACCCTTCAAGGAATGAGTAGAAGACAAGTCTCTCTCATTTGTAAGCTAGTAAGGACCTATTCATTCACAAATCGATAATGACACCTGGTAGGAAGTCAGTTCTGACATTTCCTTTAGAAATAGTCAAAGTTGTTTCTTGCCTTTTTAGTCAAATTTGTTTCATGCCTTCTCCAGTGTTTCAAAAGTCAAGATATACGGACAACTGTACGATTATTATTTATGAGTCTTCCTCTCAGCTGGGAGTAATGTTAGGAAGCCTCATCCCAGAGCTATAAAGCGATAAGTGCTTCTCCTTCTCTTCTTGTTCCGTATGTGCCAATATCCCATGTCACCCACCGAGAATGGTTGACAGTGTTTTATGTCAAAATAAGCAATTAAGGTTCAGCAATGACATGATAGGCACACATCTTGTATGTTTTAGTCACATATGGGAGTCATCAGAAATGCAGCTGATGAAGTGATAGAACTTGTACCTTATCTAAGTCTCCCAGATGCCACCTGGTTTTTAAGACATAAACTTTGTTTCATGTGGGTACTGAAACTGGAAACCCATCTAAGGAAAAACAAAGCTGAGATCTATGAAATACATCTGTATTTTGTAAATTGGACTGTTGCTTTTAGATCTCTTAAGACATCAGAGAAAGTGTTTTCTGTGGTACATATGCATTCACAAAGCACTGTCTTTCAATTTTTATTTATTGGTAAAAAGGCAAACAGATTTAGCATTTGAGAGATTATGTTTTGAATTCATGAAATCATAGGACGAAAAAATGTAGCTTCTGTTATATGTGAGTGAATTCCTTCATTCAACAGAATATTAAGTACATTTAAATAGAGAACCGATCTTATTAAAAATTACACACAAAACTTACATTGAAGTATAATTTTCATTGTAAGGCACTTTACTCTTGACATATTTTTAAAAAATATTTATTTATTTGGTACAGGGTCTCACTATGCAGCTCAGATTCATAGTGATCCCTGGCTCAGCGTCCCCAGTGCTAGGATTACAGGTGTGTGCCAACATGCCAGGTCTGGGTGGCCAGCACAGTACACCTGGGTTCCAGGGCCAACATGGCATATGATACTAGGGATTGAACCCAGGTCCTTGTGTTTGCCACAAAGGTACTTAGACCACCAAGCTATTGCTCCAGCCCATATTATCTACCTATCTGAAATATAAATGCATAAAAAGAACTAGAGGTAAAAAATATAAGCATAGATATTTCAAATAAGTTTTGTAGGAAAATATATCACTTTTTGAAAATTAAGTAGCATTGTGTATGATGCATACAACCTAATATAAAAAGGTGCTACATTTCATTCCATGACAACACCATCAACCACAACCATGAAATTAAAATCAAAACATGAAAATTCCTTGTTATGACTTCTAATACCCATAACATTGTAAAGTTTAGATTTAATTTTATAGAAGTCAGGAAATTCTGTTCTGAGTCTCGCAAAGAAAACGGGCTTCTCACAGAGATTACAACAGCATCTTTCATTAAGAGATCAGATCACGAGCCTTCTCCCAAACAAGTCCATTGCTACCAGCATGTGAGACTGGCTTCCTCTCTTTCTCTCTCTCTCTTTTTTAATTTTTAAGAAAAAGGTCTCATTGTGCAGTCCAGGCTGGCCTTGAGCTCACCTTGTAGCCCAGGCTGGCCTGGAACCCACAAACCCACAGCGATCCTCCTGCCTCAGCTTCCCAAGTGCGGGGATTACAGCTGTGTGCCACCATACCCTGGAAGACTTGCTTTTTCAAAGAGAAATTATACTTGTTATGTGCTTCTTCCTCCTAGAAAAACTGCATAACAATCATATTTTAAAAATTGTGTTTTGCCTGGCAAGTGCAAGGGCCTGAGTTCAATCCCCAGTTCAGGAAAAAAAAAAAAAATGTGTGACTGAGGAATCAAGACTGCAGTACGATGTGGCCTTGATGAAATGGAAACTCAGAGCCTTCTATCTTGTCGCCAGTGCCAAGGGAAGAAGTATGGCCTTTCTTAGACTGAGCCCTTCTCCCGTTGCTTTGCATGATCATTTAATGTTCCAAAGCACAAAAACGCAGACCTTTTGCTGTGTCTAAATCTACCCTCAGGTATGTTTTAGCTTGTATATAAAATGTTTTAATTTAATTTGAATCTGTAGCAGGTATTTAAATTTAAAATCTCTCTAGCATTTGACCTTTTTTGGCTTTCTGGTTTCTTCACAAATCAGGTAACAATGTAGGAGCATTCATCTGCCTTCACCTGTGGCAAAACTCAGCTGAGTATCTCTTTTCTTTTTGATCCAACCTCTACCCTCCTATTCAGCCAAGTCTCCCAGTTCTTCTTGGCTTAAACCTACGTGCATTGAATGCTACACACATAGCTATTTGCATGCACCTCATACATATGCATGACATTAAAGATAATTACAGGAGTGCAGGCACATGCTCACTTATATATAATTTGTATTAGAAAATGTGCGTATTTTTAAGAGTATCTTCAAGCTACAGACTCTAATTCACTCTTATGTAACTAAACAAGTTATATGAAAATGTTACAAACTTAGGAGGGCCAAGGGAAAATATGAGAGAATAGGTCCAGAGTCAGTGGTGGAGAAAGTTCTACGATAGGACCACGGAAGCAAAATCACTCTCTGGTGACTTTACCGAGTAGCCCATTTGCTGCTCGCATCTCTCTTGAAAAGTTCAAATTCCTGAAGGTTATCAGGCCATGAACCAAACTATATGGGCAGTGGTGAGGTTTCCAGGGAGAAAGGACGCGCAAGGATGACCACCTACCTGTTTGTCGTGGCTCAATCCTGTTCAGGCTTGACCGCTTTTTTATCTACCTACTCTGTTGGAACGAGAAAGAGGCTACCATCCACAGTGCGCATGCCCAGGCCACTGTAGCGACACTCTACTCCCACGCAAGAGAACTTCAGCCAATACGCATTAAGCTAGAACACTTGACTGACTTTTGGGGCCAGTAGAGCTCGTTGGCTTTCTTTCTCCACAAGAAAACCGAGAAGCTGAGCTTTCCTTGCGGGCCGCTGGACTCGTGCCTGTTCGCCCTTCAGCAGCTAGTGCCCTGACAGCCCGTGGAGCCCGCGCGCTCCTGACGCCTCCTCTCTGGCTTCTGTTGTGCTCCTCAGGTCATGAGCACTCTTGTCAGAGAACGCACAGCTCCATTCAGGTTGAGTTTGGCTGGGCAACCTCAGCTGAGTCAACTTTGGGTCTTATCAAAATGTCAGTGCAGGGGCCGGGGAGATGGCTCAGTAGAATAAGTGCTTGCCTGACAAGTGCAAGGGTGTGAGTTCAATCCCCGGTTCTGCAAAAAAAAAAAAAAAAAAAAAAAAAAGTCAGTGCAAGCTATTATTGTTTGCGTGGTACTGTAACGTCCTCTCCTTCAGAGGGAAGATTCTCTGAGCAGTAACAATCTGTTATTGGAAGGCCACAACTCAAAAACATATTTCGAATGTATTTTAGATGAAATTTAAAGGAGGCTGAATTAAAACTTACTTTAGGATTTTTTTAAAAGGGAGATTTAAGCAAATTATGATTCAGTGTTTGGTAATCAAATGGATATTCCAAACAAGACCTTTGGAGAGGTTTTTTTTGTTTGTTTGTTTCATAAAAGAACAAAATGTTCATGACTTTCCTTTTTCATTTGCTTGCAAAACTATAATTATAAATGAGCTTATTTGTAGAAACAATTAATTACAAGATATGTATCAAATAACAATGGACCCAACTAATTCTGATACATATATAAAATCAAACTAGAAATTAATGTACCTTTAACTGCTAAAAACTTATATAAATTATAGTATTCTGGACCCACCAATATTGACAAAATCTTTGTCTTAAATCTAAACCTTACCACTTTTTCTGTCATCATTCGTCCTGCTAAAAGACCCTTTCTCATGTAGTTTGAATAAGGTTCACAATTCTGTCTTGAAGCCATCAGGATCAACTGTGTTTGTGAACTCTGTTTTCTAGCAATTAGGGAGTCAGGCTTGTTCACACACTGACTGCAGGCTGTGTAACAGCCTTTGAGAGGCCTCGGCACTCTATCATGACACCATCAAATTTTGCAGCAGGACACACGCATGGTCACACTACAAAGTGTTACCTTGAACTAGCCTCACTTCTTCAAGGTGTAAATTTATGGAAAACAATTTTCTCTTCTAAGACTTTGGATTTGGGGATAGCAGATAAGAAATCACAAACTGGCTCTTTGTAAAGTCCTCCAGACTTAGCTGGGGTTGTCTTTCTGAAGCCCATACACTAATGTCCCCTTCATTGTGTAGCAATGTTCATGGCTGCCCAAAACTCCCTACCTTTAAGTATTTTTTAAGACCTATGGCATCTACATTCTATTAATTTTTCCATGCTCTGCCCTAAGAAATGTGTGCTTTAGCTCCAACCAGTGTTGGGGCATAGAGTGCTTCATATTGGACAGCTTCTTCCAGAGGCCCCAAGTCCACATACTCCTTCAACTGTCATACTCCTATTCCTCCTCTCTCACCTATCCCAAACTCCACCACTATGGAGACTCACTCCTTCTCCAAGACAGGAAGTGCTTAAGTACTACACATCTGTCTAATCAGAACACAAATGTGGAATATTTTCCATTTGATTGATATTCATGAGATATTCTTCCTCTCCACCAGACCTGAACCCCTACAACTCCTTTCATGGCATTTCATCTACAGCATGTCTAAGGAGGTGCTGGTACATGAAAGAATCTTTGTCATTACTCTGAACCTCTATAGGAATGCTACAACTGAGAGCCATTGCCTAGATCTTCGCCTTCCCTGATAGAGTCTGGGCCTCATGGGCAAGTACCTAGAATTCTGTATACCACGTGTAGGGCCAGTGCATCTTCAGAAAAGTAAGAGAGATTTTCTGAATCTCTCTTTTCCCAGTAATCATCCTGACACTCCCATCAGGAAGGAAAAGTATCAGTGCTCCCCGAGAAGTGACCAGCCACCAAGGGCCTCAGGATTGCTTATCCATTCTGCAGGTCTCTACTTAGTGTCCCATCCTTGGAGATGTCCTCCTTGCCCATCTACCTGGCTTAGGTCCTCTTTCCAGGTCCTCCTTATAGTTTTAGTTTTGTTATCAGTCATCACTGTGCCTTGTAGACTTTTCTTCCTGGAGGTAGTCTGGACCCCTGGGGTGCTGCTGGGAAGCAGGGCTGGAATCCTGTTCTTGGGGTGGCATATCTCCTCTTCCAGTAGAAAGACTATCTTTCTAGATGTTTTTGGCTTCTAGACATGTGAGACAAGTTTTATTTTCCACTCTACCTCTCCATGCCTCACCCAAGGAAATAAGAAAAGGGGTCACTTAAGAGTATGATTGAGAAAGGGAAGAGGACAAGCACATAGGAAAAATACAGGAGGAAAAGAGCATGGCTGGGTGTGTCAGAAGAAACACCAGCAGCATCTGTCTTGTTTGTTTTTCTCAGCAAGGGATTATGCAGTATTAATAGAAAATATAATGATTAAGGGTGTGGTGTTTGGTGCCTGATGTTTACTCCCAAAAGATCAAAAGCCATCCATTTTTGTGCCTCAGATTACTCATGACTGATGTGAGGATTCGCAACATTAGTATTTATAAGGCTCTTAGAATAATCCCCAGCCCATCGTGTCATGGGAGTGCCAGCTGCTATCATCACCATCAGCAGCAGCATCATGTACTATGTTAAACCCCCAAGATGAGAGTGTTCTCAGAATGGTCACTTAGAGTGTCTCAGTTCTAGTCATAGCCAAGTTTATAGAAATAACATCCTTGTGTTTAAGATATAAAACGCCCCCCCCCAAAGTCTTGTGCATTCATAGGTGCAGCTTCTGGAAAGTGATTGGATCACGGCTGCTGGACTCATGGGTGGGCTCCTCCCACAAGGAGTTCCCAGCTGAATGTGCTGTTAGCAGGCCAGCCCAGGTGGAGGGGTGTGCCTGGGAAGTGACCTGAGAGGGGTCTTCTGCCCCTGGCCTTTCCACTGCTTCTTCCTGGCTGCCATGGGATAAGCAGCCTCCCTCCACCATGCGGTGTTTGTCCATGAACCAGCCCCACTGAAACTGTGAGCCAAACACAGCTGTGCCCCTGTAAGTAGCTGGGGTGAGGCATTGTGTCTCAGGGGCAGGAAAAGGACTAATACAAATATTTTTACAAATTTTGTTTCATTCCCCTTCCCAAACTCCAAGGCTTTGTTTACTCCTTGTATCTGCTGTTCTTTTAGGCCAGAACAACTTTTCAGGACTCCTACTTCTTTTCTGACAGTTTCATCTTTTATTGATCTCACTTAGCTGTGTGTCATTATGAAATACTTTTCAACAACCCAGGAAACCCTTAAAAGATAATTCAAACCTCTTGCCCTGTAAGTATAGTTCAGATAATTTTTCTTATACATTACACTTGCCAGTGTTTAAATTTATCTGCTATCTTTCTGCTTATGCACACAGATATTTTGTAGTTTTTGTAGCATTTTAGTAGATTTGTGAATATTTAATAGCATTTGCCAATGTAGAAGTTGCATTGTTCTCTCTTAAGTGACTTATGAAATTCACATTTATCAAAAAGATACACTGCAGTGACTAGAGTTAACAGTTATGATAGAATGTAATAGAATGGTACTTAGATTGTATATAAAACTTAAAGTTTTCTGAGCAACTTGAAAATATATTTAACCAAATAATAATTCTTTCCAGAATTAGTGCTTCCATAAGCCTATCTTCTTCCATCAGTTATAAATTCTGACTTTCCAAGCTCTAATTCTCATGTTAGTTAGTGGAAGGATCCTTAGCTACTTAGCCTCATACAGTTGGTTTTTGTCTTCAGACACAGAGATTCTACTACCTACTGAAATGTGGACTGATTTAACAGCATTTTTTTCTTTTACTGTCTCTATTTAGCTTCCTAACAGTTCCTGCTGTTAAACCAAAGTGGTTTTTTTACCTAAATATTTTTGTGCTCTATTATTATATCTCCCCATCTGGTCTCTCTTTGCTAGAAATCATTTTATCAGCTTTCAGGAATATTTATCTTCATCCCACAAACATGCCCACTGTGCTGGTTATATTGTACTGCTTGTCATGTTTTCAGCAAGCAGAATCATGATCATTACATTACGGACAAACACGAAGACTTGTATTTCCTAGCACGATACATTGTTTTCTTCTAACACGATTTGCTGTTGAGGAACTTGGGCCTTATTTTATAATTAAAATATATGTTTGCTTCTCTATACCTGGACAATCTAAGCTACACTCCCTTGTGCTTATTAATGAGCAACGATTTCCAGTAATATCGGCTATTGTGAGCCTCTTCTTGCTGTAGGTCATTTCTGTGCATTTATATAGCATAATTAAGCAATAAAGAGGTGTGTGTCTGTCATTTTGAGTCACTTGCCTGTATATCTTTTATGAAAAAATTCAGCATTTTTCCTGTTTCTACAAAAGCTCTGATAAGGAGCTCTGATGAGGTAACAAACAACTGAGAGGAAGAAAAGAACAAAGAAAGAAAGAAGGGAAAAAATTGTATTCATGCATATACACAATAGCTTGGATAAGTATACTGCTGATTTCTGCTGATCTATTGAAGGGAGCAGTTAATGCTTAAATTTCTTCTTTTTAATTTCTTGTGACTTTTTAAAACAATTCTGCATGCCAATATCTGGTAGTCTGAACAACTAATTTGAAGATAACATTATACAATATAACAACCATTGTTGAATTCCTATTATTTTGTTTAGTAGAATTCTAAATTATTTCTATTTTTCTTTTTTATGATTTTTAATTCTCTTTAAAAAAATTTTTTTTAGGGCCAGGAAGATATCTCAGTGGTCTAAAGAGCTTGCTTAGGTAAGCTTAGGCAAGTGCAGGGACCATGGTTCAATCCCTGGCACTGCATGACACCCCTACCCCCAGGGTGGGCTGAGCAGGCCAGAAAAAAAAAGAAAGACAGACACACAGACAGACAGACACAGACATACAGAGTCAGGATCCAAGTTAAAAACAAAAAAAGAAAAAGAAAAAGAATCCTCTTCTTCTGCCCGTGCCCCCAACTCTTCCCTAGGAGTCGGTCCTACACCTTCTCTCTGGGTGGTTTCACCCAGCCATTGGACTCTGACTTTACCTCTGCCCTATCATGTGCTTATCCAACTGCTGCCTTCTGACCAGTTGTACAATTCCATTTGAGCAACTCCCTCACTGAATTCATTGTCTGTAATATCATGTGTGTCACCTCCCCCTCCCTTAGTGTCCCTCTGCTGTCCTTTCATGAGTGACTGAGGACAAGCATCTGTTCCTCGTCTTCCCCATGTTCTTAGCAAACTTACAAGCCCTGAGAACTCTGCTTTCATAGTGCTGGAAGCCCAGCTCATCGCTCTCCTACTTCTAGACTACAGTCCTGCCCAAGCCTGTTGTAGCAGCCCCTCGCACCTCTGTCTTCAGTTTGAGTCTTGCTGTACCACCCTCATCCACCTGGCTTGGGCAGGCTTCCTTCCCAGTGCTGGGTACACACTTACTTTTCTTTGCAGCCAATTTTGCCATCCTCGTGCTTATCACTTGCCATGGCTACCGCCTGCCTCTTGTCCCCTGTCTTGTCCCACTGGCTATTAAGCACAGTGAGCTTGGATCCTGCTCACTGCTCAGCCCCCCTGGGGCTAACAGCGAATGTGGCCCAGAAGGTGTCCAACAGATATTTCTTACGTGTTGTTGAGTGTTAGTCAATGCTTAGGCTTGCTGATATTTAAACTCTAAAACAAGTAAAACAAAACTGTAATTTCATAATTACATAAAGACAAAATCTGGAATTAGAAGTCAAGGATGACATTTCTGGCTCTATTATTGCCTATTGAATGCTTTTGACAAAGCACAGTTCTCTCACTGTAATATAACTGCGTAACACTCGTCATTACTGAGCATACAGTAAAACTGACAATACCACCTTGGATTAGAAGCAGTTATTGTGACTTTTTATTTGTTCAACATCCCTTTGGGGTGTATGTGCACCTTTCTTTCTAGAAGGTAGTGAAGGGGGACATAAGCCCTTTCAAATAATGACAAAACCTAACTTTGAAATGGTTACATACTGCACGGTGTCTGCAGGTTTTGGGAAGTCGCCTTCAACCTCTAACTCTCAGGTGAGAATGTAGGATGTATGAGGTAGTGCGTAGTACACACTTGTACATCGAGTTCCTTTAGAATTCAAAATATTTTGGGGTGAAAGTATGTGCAAATCATTTCAGTACTTCAACTTCTCTTTGGATCATTTCTCCACGTTTTCCAAGAGACTTTTTTATTTTTCCACACCCACTCCAACCATCTGTGTACCAGGCAAGTTTTCCAAGATGTAAAACCATGTGAAATATGTCCATTTTATTTATTTGGAAAGGACTATGATATAAGGAGGGGGCTGAATAGTTAATGGAAAGTGAGTTCTCTATATGAGTAGCCTGGGAAGCCCAGCCATTACAGCCACAGGCAGCTGCGTCCTAAAGATGAATTCAGCACCGGGCTTTTCCAACTAAGACCTGCAAGCAGTGCAGAGTCTACCTGTGACCTGGAGGTAGTCCCACCACACAATACTATTTTAAAACGTATGCAAATTAGCATTCTACCCTGGAGTGTATTGTTTTAGACAAAATGTCTTACAGTACCTACCATAAAGATTGGCTTTGCAGGAAAACATGCCATGTTGATGGTTGCCCTTAGCCAGGCCCTGGGACACTGGGTGTGCCCTTAGGGATATTTTCCTCATTCTGAACAGCTCAGATGTTGCAGCCCAGACTTTTGTTGAAACTGAAATGAACCCTCCTGCATGTTTTCTTTTTCCTTTGCTACATGAAATTTACAAAGATCTTTATGAAACCTGAAGGTGTCTCTCTAAGCAGCTGGGTGGGAGCACCATCACCACGAAGCTGACTGAGGAATAAAGGTCAGGGGGGGTGACGCTGGTCAGGGAGCTGCTGCTGCAGGAAGGACATGTCTGAATGGAGCGTTACGAATCCACCTCCCTTTTCAGATCTCATCTGCATCAGAACCCAAACCAACTGGGGTGAGAAAGAGCAAAATATTTTGTAAGAATCTACCAAAATGGAACCCATTAAGAAAAAAAAATCCCAAAAGTCATGAAACTTAATGTTTTTATTTGGGTGCGCATTTTGAAAACATGTTGACACAGCAAGCTGGTCATGCTCAAATCTAAGCATTTATACATTTAAATTTCAAAACATTTGTGAGGCCTACCATGTTGCTGTTAAAAGGTTTCTAATTTAAAATTATTTTGTTAGATAATCATGTCTGAAGTGACATTATGATTTATCACCACTAATCAAGATTCTGATCTTCCATAGACATCTTGTTTGTGTCTGTTTTGTTCTTTGTTACATAAATACGAGGTTTATATATAAAATTCGGACTGTGTAATACGGGGCTAATGAGCCACAGATGGAAGGGTGCTGGCACGTTACCATCTAATAACATTTTAAACTCATATTCCATAGTAAAACAAAAGCAAATTGTACACATCTGTTTTCCAACTTGTAGTATTTCTGAGTTTGTCCAGAATCTATGTTTAGAAGACTTTTACTTAGAAGAGAAAGAGGACACAGGTCACTTCAAAATGACCCAGCCACTTAATAGCCTTATCAGGACAGAGTTGGCAAAAAGGAGATGATTTTCCCCGCTTTGCTTCCTGAAAAGTCATGATGCTGAAGAACAAGAATGAAAGGCATTAAGGGGGGCGGGGGGAAGGTTTTCTAGAACAAACCTAACTTTACTGGCGCTCTTAAAAAGAAAAGCATGCCCCTAGCATGGGGAAAAGTAAGAGGAAAAAAATTCACAGAATTAATAAAATTAAAAACCTGGAAACTTTCTGGACTTTCCTAAAACTATCTTCAAAATAGAACTGGGTGAGAATAAGGGGTCTCCAAGAAGGCCCCAGAAATCTGAGGTCGTGAATCTCTGTAACTGTTTATTTCTATGGTCAGGTAGGGTTCATGTTCTGTGTTTAGAAATTCATGTTCTGTGTTTAGAAAAAAAAAAAAAGTTCTGTGTTTACAAAAAAAAATGGAATGAAAGGCTCCAATTTCCCATGCTGTTAGAAGAGAAATACGGAATCAAGGCAGAGAATTTGGCTCCAATTGATAACGCCTGTAGGATAAATTAATACCAGTTCTTGAAATACAAGTCTCGGAAACATCTCTTTTCCTCAACCCTGTTCCTGGTTGAGGACTTCCAAACCACTTTTCTGCCTTGAGGGGTCCTGTGAACTGTCAAGTTCTTTTGGAAAAGTTAGGTGACAGAAGGGATTACCTGCAAAGTGCGACCATAAATCCCCTCGAGGTGAAATGCGCCTGTTACAAGAGACCAAGGTGCAAATTCCTGAAGCACAGGGCCTTTAGGGTCATCGGATGACTAGAGAGGGAAACTGGCTGATGTGTGTGGGCAGGCTGTATTTTGGGAAGCATTTTGTTTATTCTGATCTAACAGTAGAATCAAGTTCACCGTTAGTGTCCACAAAATAATTAACATGTGTGTTCTGTGGTGTGCATTGTAAACAATATCCACAGCGGCTCCATTTTGGGTTAGCACTTCTTGAAGAAAATGACCTGTTCCAAGCAGTCTACTGCCCACCAGCACGGGCACAGCCCCGTGTACCAGCCAATGGGGGACGGTGGCAGTGAGATCTGCCTGTGCGCCCCGTGCCCTAAGCCGTGGCAGGATTGCTCAGCTAGGTCACAGCTTGCCCACGGCTCACGCCAGGAGAGGCAGCGTTAGGCGTGTGCTTGTTCTGTCTGTCCACCAGCGGACTGGCCGTGTGACGTTCTGTGTCGTGTTGTTTTGGTGCTGTGCTGTGTCCATAGGGCCTGCCCGGCTTCCCCACGGTCGCTGCCCTGCGCAGTAATCAGATCCTCACCGTCAAGGTTGGTGGTCAGCCCTCGCGCCTGCGTGGTCAGAGCCGCAGTCAGCATGACAGGGTGCAAGAACCATCCTGCTGCCGCGCCTGGCTCAGAGGCCTGCTCTATCAAGACAGCAGACCCCCGCCCGGGGCTGCAGGGACCTCACCCACATCAGCGAGGCCCAGGGCCGGTGACAGTCCCCGCTTCCGTTTGCCCACAACAAATGCCCCATGCTCCAGGCCAACCCAGCCCTTGCAGTAACTGCAGGCGCTGAGCGTCCCAGGCGCGGCAGCCAGGTTCATGCCCCTTCATGCTGGTTGGCGAGTCTGATGGCACCCGAACTGGCACTGTGTCTGGCAACTGCTCAATGGGGCACTAGGGTCACCCCAGCTCAGCTCCTCCCGGGAGAGGGACCAACACCATGGCGAGATGATGGGGTACAAAAGGAAAACTTTCGCCCCACTTGAATTCGAGGTTGCTAGCTCCTTCTGGGAGAACCAGCGGGTCTGACTCAGACACCGTGCCAGTTCTGTTCTGTTCAGCGGTCGCTATAATCTAATGTGTGTATCTTTATTTCTTTCTTGGGGCCTTCTGATGTCTATTCTTCAACTCTCTCACCTCTGAACTTCAACCTTTGACCTCACCTGACTGATCAGATGGTGTTTCCTAAAATCAATCATGGCTTTCTCTCTGCTGATCAGCAGCTCATTAAACGCCGCCTGATTAAGGTAGTGCTTCCTCTTGCTGGAGTCTGATTTCTTCTTGACATTCATTGTTGCTCTGCGTATTGTTGCTTTACTGCATTTCTTGTGGGCGGGCAGGGTGGGGGTGGGGTGGGGGTCTTTATTTGTACATAGATGAGGACAAATTTTTATTTGATGGCCTGCATTTGAAATGTATATTGAAGGTATCAAAATAAAAAGACATCAACATTTTGAATTTTTAAAATCTTAAATTTTAACTAGTAATAGATCCAATTTGAAATCTCTCTAGGTTTGGTTATGCATAAATTATTATGTAATCTGCCAGGAACTTCTTTTGCTTAATTTTGTTGGCAGAATTAACTTTTGTATGAAAAAAGTAAATGTCAAAAAAAAAAAAATAGATTTGTTGAGCTACAAATGCAGCCATTTGTTAAGGAGTGAATATAACCGCAGAATAAGTTACGCAAAGTCTCCCACCAGGTTTGCAGCTAGTGTTAACACAGTGGAGTGCTGGCTGGGGCTGCTTAGCTTTAATAGCATCTCAGCGCTTCAAGCATGAATATTTATTTGCTCCCTGCTGGCAGGTAAATTGCCTGCAGGCTTCCATTTCTGATCACTCTGGTTCCTCTCAGAGTGTAAGTGTAGATTAGATAACAGGAATTAAAAGTGTTGAAAAGAAGACCTGAAGATTAATCTTTCCTGGTTATTGTTGGTCTGTCCCGTTCTCCATTGCAGGGTGACCAAGGGCAAGCAGGGCCTCCTGGACCCCCAGGCCCTCCAGGTCCCAGAGGGCCACCTGGGGACACTGGGAAGGATGGCCCCCGAGGGATGCCAGGAGTGCCTGTGAGTTGCTTTGGGACCGGGGTTTGAGAACCAGGATGGGGCTGGGTGGCTGGGAGCTGTGGAAGGAAGGGGCCATGTGAGCAGGCAGTGTGGACAGAAGGGGGGCAGCAGGAGAGTCTCCAAGCCTTGCAGGGCACTGCCCGCAGCATGCCACTTTCCCTCCATCCACGGGAGCCCACACAAACCCCAGGGACCTAGACAGATGAGCCCACTTTCTGGTCCGGGGACCCCATCCCACATCTGCCTCAAGGTAGGCTTGTGCCTTGGGTTTAGGGGGAAGATAACTTTGGAAAAGGAAGTAGCAAGCTGATGACAAGTTGCCAAGGGTATACAGCAGACACAGCCAAGTTTCATGCTATGTATAGAAAGCAAAGGCAATAAAGCTTTTGAATATTTAATTTCTTATACATAATTTGACCAACAAGTAGCTAATAAAAACAGTAAAATTAATGGTTAAAACATCAATGGGTCTGATTTTAATATACACTTGTCCCTAGTGTATATTAATCCTTATCCATAGATATCAGTTAAAGTGCTCTCAATACTTAGTTACTAAGTCAAGTGTCAAAGCACAGGACAGTAGGTAAATGGTTCAGTAGAGGCAACCCAGCAATTTTTCTGAGACAACCTTCTTAAGGCCCTTTTTCCTCACTGGGATCTGCTGGGGCAGGAGGACAGGAGGAACCAGCTCTCCCTCTGTGACTGGCTGTAGTTGGGAACACTCTCTGAACCTCTGAACGAGTGGTTTAATCCTAAAACCCCTTCTGTCTCAGCATTTCCCAGAGTGAGACCCCAAGGACAGAGATGCTCATAGCTTTGGGGATATTTCAAGCATTTTCACTGATTACTAGTTGTTAGTACAGAGTCTTTTTTTGGTAAGCTAGTTTAAAATATTTTGATGCTGCAAAAGTATTCAGATCATTGAGTATTGTACACAATAACTGAAATCTAATTTAAGATAGAAATTGCTTTTAAGAAATAAAGATACAGAACTCAAGAGGCTGAAGACAGGAGGATCACTATGAGTCTGATTGGTATAGTGAGGCCCTATAGACCCTGCAGTAAATACATAAAAAAAGAAATAAAGATAAGAGGGGTATGACAAATTTAACAATCAAAAATTGTTATCCTTCACACAAATATAGTTTATTCATTTAAGAAGTAGAGATTTTTACACAAAGCGCAAATTAACTTTTTAAACAGAGATTTTGTAAATATAATAGAACTTGATTTATGGTCTTCAAGTTCATTTGTACATGTCGTCATAACCACTAGAAGATATTTTATAAAAGTAAACTGAGAACAGCAGCAGCTACATATAGTGGCATACCAAGCATAAGTTTCCAGTAAAATTTCTATATTCAGGACTGCTGTACAATAATGTGACAATGAAACACGATCATACCATTTTAATCTGAGCACTAGAAAATGATAGTGGTGTGAAGGATTTTTCTGTATGGATTTTAATTGGACAAGGCACTTCAACCATTATCAAGTCATAAGGGCCAAAGTTTAAAATCAACATTTTATCATTTAATTCTCACCCTGAGAGCAGTTGTCAGTGCCACACATAGGAAGCTCTTGAGTTATAACAGAGAAGACACACTCCTCCATCTTTATGTCATATTAAAGAGGATAAGATCTGTCCTAGGTGACAGGAAACAGGGAGGTAGACTTGGTAGAGCTGGAAGGGGACCTGGAGGAGACCTGGGATGGAGGGAGAGGAGGTCATGGTGCAAGGGGACAGGCCAATGAGCAGGCCCTGTCCATGGACAAGTTCCCCCATGACTGTCAGTGTCATATATTGTGAACAGATACCAATAGAAATATATAAATAGGCTAACTTTATTAAATCCTAAAATGTTTATAAAATTTATTTGAAGAAAGGATAGCAGATCTCTTCAAATTCTATAGCATTTGTATTCTTGCATTTAACCTAAAAGAAGTGGGGATTTATTTATTTATTTATTTATTTATGGATTGTGGGGATTAATAGGGAAAAGATAAAAATTGCTAACATTATGCCTATTTGTTTTTAAGGGTGAACCAGGGAAACCCGGAGAACAAGGTTTAATGGTAAGTATCTTTATTTATGTTTTATGTTATACTAAAATTGACAGGAGCTCAGGATATTAAAAACCATGGTAGTGATAACACGTGACAATTATGTCTGTCCTGTGAGCTATGACAAAAATTGAAAACTCATGAAAGTGTAAGAGTGCTGCGGCCTGTCTGCCAGACACTGAGGATCCCAGGCCCACACGCCTACCAATGTGTACACATCAGGAGCCATGCGGGGCAGGAAGATCCCAGGTGGAGCCAGGGCAAGGGGCTGTCCTCTTGCAGCTCCTCAATGAGGAAGCCTCTGTGTGGAGACCCGCACACAGCTTCCGTGGGGCGCTGTGACCTTGAGTCACATGGCCAAATCTGCTCAGGGATTTGAGGTGCTCTCCTGTGGCAGAGCTTTGCCCAGGGAGAGGCACTTACTTGTTCAAAGCCATGAAAGGGTTTTATATGGACGTGTGGAGGCATCCTGCTCCACCAGTCAAAGGCCTGAAGGGATTCTCCCAGCCTGCTCTGTGCCTCTTCCTCTGTCTCCCAAGCTGTCTTCTCAACCCACTCCACACTCCAGCGCCCCAGAAGGCCTGCAGGAAACCTCTGCCCACAGCCAGGGGACCCTCACACCTGGCTGGGCCTCTGCCCACAGCCAGGGGACGCTCACACCTGGCTGGGCCTCCGTCAGAACGTGGCTCCTTGATGTGTGGCTCACATCCTGCAGGGGGCCAGGAGATAAAACTGCTTCAAAAACTACCTAGCTAGGTCCTTGTGAAACAAACACACAGACGCACACCAGTGGCACTCCCAGGCAGCCATGTCCCTAATGAGATGCCAGCGCTAGGAGGCGGAGCATACAGATCTCCCCGAGGTACTGTTTCTGCCCATTAAGACCAAGATGGATATTGGAATACAGTATTTTGTGGACTATCATGAATTAGCCCTATCCTATCTCCCTGAGAACTGTCAGAATGTACCCTCCCACTCACCCTTGCATCTACCCCTGCTTAGAATGCTCTAGAAGTTTGTTCATCTCCCGCCAACTTGGGTTTTTACCGTTGGCTTTGTCACCCTACTCTGAAACTCAACACAGTCTCCTCGTATGTGATGCTCTGAAATAAAATACATATTATTTTAAAAGTCATATTCTCATCTCCCTTGAATTTACGTTACTCTTGTGGATACACTACCTGAATAACAGTGCAATCCCATGTTCTATAATTGCTAGTGGTTTTGGGGGGTATTTTCGGTTGTTATTATTATTCTTATTGTTTTGGGTTTTTGCTATATTTTTATGCTGAAAATTCAGCCCAAGGTCTTGCACATGCTAACCATATCTTCCACCCTGAGCTACACCTAACTCCTAGTTTGAGATCATTAAATACAAATGTTGACATAGTCCGAAGTAAATTGTGTTATCACACTAATGTGTTTGGATTTCCCACTTCATCTATATGGAGGAAAAGACTCTGTTTTGTTTTATTATTTCTAGGAATTGAACCCAGGCCTTTTTCATGCTAGGCAAACCCTGTACTATTTAACTATCCTTGACACCTTTTTAAAGTTTTATTTTTGAGACAGAGTTTCATGAGTGCCTACATTGCCCTTGTATTTGAGAATCCTGCCCCAACCCCTGAGGAGCTGGGGTTAGAGGTGTGTGCCACTGTACTTGGTCTCATAGAGCAGCTTTCACAGCTGGGCATGGTGATACACACCTGTAAATGCAGCACTTGGGAGGCTGAGGTGGGAGGATCGCTGTAATTTTGAGGCCAGTCTGGATTGTATAATGAGTTTTCAAGGCCAGCCTGAACTACACAGCAAAACCCTGTCTCAAAAAAATAACAAAAATTTAAATCCTTCTTGCAATGCACCTACCACTGGTTATATTTTCTATAGACCCTCTCTTCTTTCTTTAAAATCCAGATTTAGTTCGTATTTTTGAAATGCAGTTAAAAATCAAACCTAACAATGTACAGACCAAATCAATAAGTAGACCATTACCCTAAACTACCCCAAGCCCCCAGTCCTCATCCCAAAGGGACATCCCAACCTTACTTCTGTCACCATGGATTAGTTTTGCCTGCATTTGAATTTTGTATTAATTGAATCATACAATTTGTACACATTTGTGTCTGGCTTTTTTCATTCAGTGTTGTATTTGTGAGATCATCTACCTCTGTTTTAATAGCCTTCACAGCTGGTTAAAAAAAAAATAGAGAAAACCTTACTTCCTTGACTACCCTGTTAAAACTACATCAGTCAGAACAGTGAATGAATGCTTGTCTGTCTGACCTTGGGCGAGTCACTTAACCTCCCAATTTCTCATCTGTAAAGCAACGGTAATACCCTCTCTGCCTGCCTTAAAAGGTCACCGAAGACAAATGCAATAAATTAGGGGGAAGCACTTTAAGATCTATAATGAAGAACGATGTGAGCATGTTATTATTATTATCACTCAGTCATTTCCCCTAGAGTAAATTACAGGTGAGCCAGCGTGGATTTCTATAACAGATGTATTCCTGTAAAGTTGGGTATGAGTCCGATTTTCATAAATCACTGTATTTTAAGTGTGCTCAGGAATTTTGCAATTAAAGCAATCCTGTTCTGAGCCTGTCTTCTTCCTAGCAAGCTCAGTTTCTATAGAGTGTATTGGTACTACGAAATATTTTCTTTTGTCTAAACAAGCTATCATTCTTTTTAAAAAAAAAATCAGGTTTTTTTGCTTATTAACCTGAATAGTACTCGTATATCTTAGTTCATCTCAAAGAGAGATCATACTGAAAGTATAACTATAATTTTCATGAGTTTTTCTTTAAAAAGTTCTCCTCACGTATTTGTGAGTGTTCACATACGTGTATGTGAACTCCAAGTCCAGTAGGGAGAGAAATCCATTGTACTGATAACTCAAGACTTGGGACCACTGAAGGGTGTATGCTGGTACTCTGTGCTGCTTTTCAGTAACTTTAAAAAAGGTAGGTCATAATTCCTGTTCTGTGTATCTCAGTGAATTATCGTGAGAGGCAGGTGAAGTACGAATGTGGTATGTTCTATGAGCTAGAAAGAATTCCATAAACTAGAGGTCTTATGGCCAAAACAAATGTCCCGAGATGTCACTGGGCACTGAAAGACTCCGTTATGCCATGTCAGGGCTGGCAGCACTGGAAGAGCTCCCAGTGAAATTACAGCACATTAAACACTGAGGTTGACAGAGCAGTGTGTGTGTGTGTGTGTGTGTGTGTGTGTGTTGGTTCATCCTATTATGGCTGCAGTGGGTGGTAGTGGTTTCGGCCTTCTCCTGCCATGTATGTCAGATCCTCAGTTTCCCATAATGCTCCCCTTCTCGCCCACTAGCTAAAACAGAGGCCATAAGCAACAACCCCCCTGCCCCTTTTCCACCTGATGCAGACCTGCCCCACTTGTGTGTGCTGTGCAGGTTGTATGCTTTGATGACGAGGGCCTCAGGAAGCATGGAGGACTCCTATACATTCCAAGTGTCTCTGGTGGCAAAATAAGAAAGCTCAGAGCAACCTAAAATTAGTTCTTACAAAACTGTTTATGAGTGGGTCAGGCAGGGAATTAGTTTTCATAATCCAGGCTAGTTTATATTGCAGAAATAATCATTGGGAGATTAGCAGTGGCAATGACACAATTTTTAACAAAGCGCTAGCTCTGGCAGCTCCACATTTAGTTAATCCTGCTGCGCATCGTGTCTGTCAACGTGACCTTGGGGCTTTCTGTGATGTTCAAGATGAGATTTTTAAAAGACAGAATTTTGAGCTTCACTAAACTTGATTCTGTCTAAGTAGGAACAGATCCACTCTGTCGTATGAAACCAGACGCAAGAGTAAAACCAAGGGCTCAGCACAACCAGAAGTGCACTCCTGTCCGGTTCTGGCATGAGTGCCCTTTTCCTTCCAGTTCTTCCGAATTTTAAATAGCTGTTAAAATACTATTTTGAAAATGTCTTTCCTTTAGATATTCTTGCTGCATCTTTAGCAAACATAGTAGAAGTTCTCAGAAATCAGAAAGAAAAAAAGTACTTTTAATGCACTAAGTAGTCGTAGGTTCTGGACATTATTTTTGGTCTAAGGTGTCTGTTATCCAAGACTTCATAGGACGAGCCACTTTCCCTACTCTGAAGCTCTTTATTTCTCCCCTTTGCCAGTCTCCAGATATGTGCAAACTGCACAACATGTCCTTTCATCTCTTACAGAATGTAAAAATACATTTTACTCATTGGCCTTGATAGTATTCAAGACAGAAAAAGTCATGCATTAAGGTGAAACTTGCCCTGAAGAATATATATTTTATTTTAGTTTTGCCTATAAACCCATTTATGACATTTGCATGCAGGAATATAATTCTTTTTTTAAAAAAAATGTTAATAACATAAACATAGGGCCAGGGAGATAGGTTGGTAGTGAGCACCTGCCTGGCAAATGCAAGGACCCCGGTTCTATCCCCAGTACCGCATGCCATGCCAGCCCCAGAATGCTGAGAATGTGCTG
Organism: Tympanoctomys barrerae; assembly: GCA_002564285.1. NCBI lineage: Eukaryota > Metazoa > Chordata > Mammalia > Rodentia > Octodontidae > Tympanoctomys > Tympanoctomys barrerae. Next base: position 15,337 of record NDGN011459602.1, on the reverse strand, counting down.
AGCCAGCCATCGAAACCAGGCATGGTGGCGCATAACTATAAACCCAGTCCTGGGAGGCTGATACAGGAGGATCACTGCAAGTCTGAGCTGTGTAGCAAGACCTTGTACCAAATAAATAAGTTAATTAAAAAATGATTAAAGTAAAAAATAATAACACAAGCATAGATTATTGCTTCTGTTTCACTTACAAATGGAAATAACAGGTAAATGAAGACTTGCTTCAAATGTCAAACACAGTGCTGTGCCGCAGACCCAATAACATTCAGCATTTTCCCTAGTGGACTTGGGTGGGCCTGCTGTCTTGGTCAGTAGGGGCAGAAATTGGAGGCAGGGGCAGACTGCCTCCTGATTTGGATGTAGCAGAGAGAGACAAGCCCCAACACTTCAAATCACAAACAACAGAGAGGAAGAAAATCATTTTTGCACAGCAGTGATGCTGGGTCTTGACAATGAAATTGAACTTGGTGAGGCCACGTGTTCTTAAGTTGTACACTGCATGCTGGGATGCCTTAGCAACTGCCCTAATGCTTTATTATCCTTGCTTAATGTGATGGTCCATGAAAAGCAGATAAGTGTTCCAGGACATAACCTTTGTACCACCTCAATATTTTTGTCCCCAACCGATAGTGCTTTGTTTTTCAAGTGAACCAAGAGAAAGTGGGCGAGCAATCCACTGCCTTTTTCTAAGGCTGCCAGCACCCTTTTCAGTTGACCAACATAGGGAAATTTGTGGTTACAGGGTGCATGGACTTATGTAAAGGCACCTAAATGTCATGTGAGTGCAGTAACACGAGGAATATTTGCCTTCTTTCCAAAGCTGGTTCTGTCTGCTAGAAATACAATCTTACCTTTTGGGGGAACATTTTCAGTGGGAATTTAGAAGCATGATTGTGGAACCTAAGTACAGAAAGATATTCACAGGCTGACTAGATGGTTCGGTCTGTGTTCCTGCCTCATCTTTTCATTGTGATTTCCTTAATGACCACGATCCTGTGAAGAAGCCCTTTGCTTGGCTCTTCACACTGGCTCCGGTGCAAGATCTAAAAATCAACTGGGCCAATGAAGATGTCTAGACCTAAACTTCCTCATCCAATGAGAATGGTAGACCCAGCAATCTGAGCCCCCGTCCAGCTCCAAAGCCCTGTTAGACTCCTAGTGTTCATTATGAATGCTCAGGTGTCTATTATGTTTAGCCAATGTTTATAGCCTTTTCATAATTAAATGAACAGCTGTATGTTATATTTTAAGGGAAAGCTTTAAAGTGCCTTCTTCAAAACTATAATTAACTTTCTTAGTTATCATTTGACTGTAGAATCCAACCCATTGGAGCTATCCCAAAGCAAAATAGGGGGCTCTTGCATGAGGGTGTATTGAAATAGTTAATCTCTTTCACTCCATTTTCATGTTTCTTGCAGAAGAAACGTTTGCAATTAAAAGTGGATCCATTTAAAGTGTCCATTTACAGTTGCAGATTTAGAGCATGTATTCAAATTTTAGGGTAAGAGGACAAATGGAAGTCTTTACACAAAATATTGTAAATATTGAAATGTATAAACCAAGCTAATGAACTGTTAAGTGAAATACACTCTGTCTTCTGACATGCACAAGAATAGTTTCATACTTAATTGGAAAGTTCAAATCCAGAGATTCTGGCCTTCTTCCTTTCTCTCCCAACACCTTTCTCTATCCCTCTGTTATATAAAACTCAGGCTCTAACTGTGTAAGACTCAAATCTTGGATGTTCACAGGACCAAATTCCAGGCACGTGCTGCAAAACCCCCACTTCTACCCTTCTCCTGGTTCATTGCTGTGTACACCCGTGGTGCAATTCACCTTCACAATAGACCTCGAAAAGCTCTTCCTCATTGGGTTGAACAAAATAGAGCACTTCCAGCATTTCACAACTTTCCATTAGACAGCACTGATCTGTCTAGATAGAAAACAGATCTGAACGGCAAATGATCATATATTGGAGTCTTAAATTTAAGGTTTTCTGTAGATCATGGGATATTTAAATTCTAAGGGCCAGTGTTTCTCAGCCTTGTTGATTTAAAATGGGAAAAGCACTTACATGTTATTCAATAGAAACATTTTTCACTGAGTGTAGTGTAGGGTGATAGGCTTCTATGAACCATAAATCTCTCTTCTTTATAGCACGCAAGGGAAGAATGTGTAGTCACAAGGGCAGAGGAGCCTGTTAATTTTCCTTCTTTTTGGGTCATTTCCATTTTGGGTTCAGCACTAAGAAGCAATTTATTAAATATTTAGAAGGGACAGAGTGAGCTAATTTCAGCTGTGGATATCTGGTGAAATGTGATACAGAGTCTCTGTTTTGGAACCTGATCAGCACATAGGTTCTCAAATACCTAGATCTGTCTTTAATCTGCTCGTGGTATTAATGCTCAATATTTAGTCTTGGGCTCTGTTTTTGTCAGTGGTGAGAAAAATGTATTACCTCTTTAATTTCCTGCGCCTAAGAGACCTCATTCAAAAGGTCGTAGCCTCACAATTTTTGAGAAGTACCAACAAATTAACCATCTCAGGTTATTTTCTACCCCCCAAAAGGTCAGCACATGGAATAGGGAGTTCAGAAAGAATTTGCTCTTTTTAGAAAGTTATTACTCCATTTAGAACTGTTTTTCACTAAATGTACATAAGTAAACATACTGCTTTGCCATCTTACAAACAGCCCCTGGGCTTCAGGGAAACTTTTTTCAAGTAATTTTAGAATGGTACTATTTAAGCAAAAATCCCAAGTACTTTAATATCTACCTCAAAACTGGGGATTTTTTACTAGTCATAGAGGAATGATAATATGGTAAAGTGGTGGAAATCTGGTAAAACTGAATTTTATTTATGTATATATTTTGTCTTTTTGTTTGAGACAGGGTCTTGCTATGCAGCTCAGGCTGGCCTTAAACTCATTTTGTAGCCCAGACTTGCCTTGAACTCACAGAGATCCCCCTGCCTCAGCCTCCTGGGTGCCAAGATTACAGGCATGCACCACCATGCCTGGCTCAAAACTTTTATAATTTTTATGCTCCTAGTCACTCATTGTTTTAACTTTAGTCTACGATTATGTTGAACACTAACCTAGATGCTGGAAATATTAAAATACATGGCCTAAGGAAGTTTCTGCTTCAGCAAGTGGGTTTTTATAATACATAAGCAAGTGGATTATTAAATGCAGCCAGTTGAAATGTGTAGAGAGACATGGGAGATAAAAGCAGCCCTGTGCAAGTGCATTGAAGAAGGCTCAGAAAAACTATGAGTTTTGACGATGAAGCTTGGAAAAAATGATCACAACTTCAAATGAGAATTAATAGAGAAGGGCACGGACTAGCTGGGAAAGCATAAAGGTGGCTGGGGCTGAGGACAGGGTGTGTCAGATGATCTGATGTTCTTATGTACAAGATCATTATGATACCAGGATGCCCAGATGGTCCCCCTCTTGTTTATGCTGTTTTTCTTCACAACCAGTGCCACTAAATCATGACCTTCGCCTTGCAAGCATTTCACTATGGCCTCTTGTACTGCAAACATTGCCCAGTCATTTCTGGGTTGGCACTGCCACATGTTGAAGCTATGAAATCTAAATCCTATTAAGTATCACTTAAATTCCATCCTGACATACACATCATAGAATCTAGAGTTTTTGTTTCTTAACTTTCCCACATCAAACATCCAAGTAGGACATGGAATTCCAAATAAGTATATCTTAAAGGACTGCTTCTTAAGGAAGATAAATTTCCATCATTTGTTTCAAATTTCCTCCTTCTCCCTATAAACCAAGTCTATATATTTTGTGGCCTTGTGATACATTTGACTATGTTAAGGTCTTTCAAAACATTATAATCAAAAAGTGTGCTGCACTCAGCCATTGAGCAAGTCTGGTACTAATGTTTTCTGACTCTCTAAGTCAGATCATGTGTTATCATTCTTCCCAGCAGAATCAGATGCTAAAAACCATTTTCTTCATTTTGCCTAATTTTTATTAAACCATGAACAAATTTTGAGAAAGGAAATTATTTCAAATGGCATAATTATAATTGGGGACTTTACCCTTCCCTCTGCAGGAGGACCACCTCCTTTTGTTCTCTGGTTTGTTTTGTTTTATTATTACAGAAGCTGGTTGTATATTCTTGTATCCAGCAATGACCAGCAGCTTTCTGAGCTTCAAATTTTACTGTTTGTCATCAGGGACAGAACAGGAACTGTGTCCACCCCCTACATCATTTCCTAATAGCAGGCAACCAGAACTTGCCTTAAAACATCTCCCCAGAGGTACCCTAAAGCACATCATTTAGAAACTCTGCATCCTGTTTAAGTAATTAATACCTCCATTAGATCTGTGCTAACATCAGTAGTGTCAGAAAAATTCATTAATAGTTTTCCATGCCTTTATCTATCAAGGAAAAAGCTGTTTAAAAAAATATGTGTACGTGAGTCGGAAGGAACTCCCAGCACATAATGGTGTCGGATGCCCTGCTTTCAGGATGGATGTGGGTTGGTAGCTGCATCTACTATTTACAGATACAGCACTGCCAGTGCTCTTGTTGCTGTGGAACAAAGGTGATTCTTGATTTACTGTTTCACTGTAGCAACCATGAATTGTCCCACCCACTCTTTCCCTTAGAAGTACTACAGTGGGGCCAGGGAGATGGTTCAGTATAATAAGTGCTTCCCTGGCAAGCGCAAGGACCAGTATTCAATCCCCAGTTCCACAAAAGAAAAAAAGAAAGAAGTACTACCTAGGCTCTTGAGCCAGTGGTATTTGCATGACTCCAATGAACAAGAGTCAAATACCTTGCTGTGCCTATCCTGAGATGCCATTGTCTATGAGAAAGAAAACTGGATTGATTTCATCATTTCATTCATTCCTGCAGTTGTCTATTCAGACTGTTCGGCTTTTAAGTCCCCACTAGTCCATACAAATGCCGTGTCCCTGGCCTCCCTGTCCCCTGTCTCTGTCCCCCACTAACTCTCCTGCAGCTTCTTCATGTCCAACGCACCCATCATTCCTATGCTGGGCTTCACTGTCCCCCTACCTGGAGCCTTCTGCCCTTCTCTGCACACCGGGTCTGCCTGCCCTCTCTTGGAGCACTGTTCACTTGTCACTTTGTCACCTGTCATTGAGGCCCTCACCAACCACTCGATTAAAATACTTCCACATCCACTTCTGTTCTCCTGCTCTTTGCTCTAGCAGTGATGAGCTGATCCAGCTTCATACTTTGTCCACAGTGTTTGTCCAGCCGCAAAATAGAACAACCAAGAGACCTGGAGTTTTGTTTGTCTTTGTTCACTGCTGGACCCCCAGTGCCTAAATTGTTGGCTGGCACTCTGTGGGCCCTGAGAAGCTATTGAATGAGTAAATAAATGAGTGAGCTTTGGAGGATTCCCTGCACAGTCACTCCAACCCAACCTCAGTGTAGGATAAATGCTGTTTGAAGGAATAATTAGACAATTATCGTAATGCTACAGTGCTACTGAAAAGTGCTGTAATGGGGGTGCTCTGGAGGATAAAAGAAGGGGATCTAACTCTCCAGGCAGGGGTGCTGAGCTCAGACTTGTGGAATGGGACCAAGGGAGAGGATGAGCGAAGTCTGTGACTGCGGCAGCTGGAGGAGTGAGGCAGGGAAGCGTGGCAGGCAGCAAGGAAATCGAGCTGTTCTCAAACCTGCACTCCTCTAAGCACTGTGCAAAAGCCATTGCAGGGTGTCTGAGCAGGGCATTGAGCCCATTAGTGTGTAGCAGGCCGTGATGAGCAGACAAGCTGGAGGTCACTAAAAGCTGAGTGGCCATGAGGTGGCTGTCACATTAGCTAGGTGAGAGAGACAAGGACTTCAGCAGGGATGGCACTGCAGGTGGGAAGAGGGCAAGAGCCAAGAGTCCTGATGGCCCAGAGAGGAGGAGCCCCTCCTGGGCCAGTTAACAGGCTTCGGGAGGACACCGGCCAGCTGGGACTGTGGATCTCTCAGATTTCTTTCACCGCTTGCTTAGCATGCACTGGATGTTGTGTGTGATCCTTAAGAGTAGCACTGGGGGGATCCAGGGGGCCAGAGGGAAAGTCAGGTGCACTGAATAATCCTCCCCTTCTTTCCAAGTTTCTGTATGAATTTAATTTTTAAAAACGTAAAGGGCCAGCCAGACAGCTCAGAGGATTAAAGCACCTGCTTAGGCAGGCGCAGGGGCCGGGGTTCAATCTCCAGTATGCTTTGCTGGCCCAGGCCTTGGCCCCGGGGTGCGCTGAGACGGCGACTGAGACTGGGCATGCTGGTGATTGCCTGTAATCCCAGTGCTTGGGAAGCTGAAAACAGGAGGATCACAACGAGTCTGATCTGCGTAGTAAGACCCTGTAGACCCTGTACTAAACACATACAAAAAAAAGAAATTTTAAAAATTGGTGGAAAGGTTTCAGTGATGATTAATGACATTGCTACTCCAATCTTAGAATTCGCCACCAAGTTTTTACCTTTTGAATAAAGTTAAACCCGCTCTGCAGAATTCTTCAATGAAAAGTTCATCTATTTTATATCATCCAGGACCCACACTGAGGTGAATATATTTTAAGGTTCAAATTATACTTGATAGATCTAGAGTTATTGAAATTTAGTTTAATTTGTTGCAATTCTACATGTTGCAGAGTTTTTAATCTTGAGGCATATAGAAATTATTTTTGAAAAATTAAGTTTGATTATATCCATCTTAATTGGTTGCATACAAACCATATGAAAATTATGAATGTGCGTACCAAGGAAATGGCTAAAAAAGAAACATATTTAAGAGAAATACACCCAAAAGATTATAACTCTACTTCAGAAAAGTATTTGATCCAAACTTAGTAAATCATGGGTTAATAACAACAGAATTGTTTTAAAACTTTTTGAACTACCAGAACTTCAATTTTAGGAATAATAAGCATTAGTGTCTCTAGTCAATAATAAATCCATGATGTTTTTCACCCAAGTCAAACATAAATACATTTTTAAAGATTAGATAAATTCATGATTGGGCCTATGGCATTTGTCCATTACATTATAAGTTTAAATTTGTAGCAGAAACCACAAGACTAATACAGTGTAGACATCTTAACTAACTGCTAGCAATAGGCCCTACTTACAAAATAAAGTTTTGGGCAAGGAAACCTTAATTTGTAAGCTTAAACTTAATTACAATGGCATAGATATATTATGATGTTACTAATGATATTAAAACACATAGAAGTGAAATCTTGCTCCTTAAAATGACTTCACTGTATATGCATGCACGTGCACCTATGTACTGACCCACATGTGTGTCTGCAACTTCTATTCAGCTGTCCCTCCCTGCTTCTTCCTACTGATAGGTGACACTCTCCTTGTATCCCAAACATTTTTCTTGCCAGTGGCACCAGAGAAGGCTGTGTGCATTTTTGGTAGCCAAGAATATGCTCTAGGCAGTAGAACTGTGAATATGAAGTGTTTCTTCACAAGTCAGAATTAATGTTAGATCTTTATTTTCAGAACTTATCAAAAGCAAGACTGGTTTCCTAAAAGTGAAAAATATTTTTCTTTAAAGTTATCATTTTGCTTCCTTAAGTATTGTGTTAAAATATGCAGCATTTTATTCAATGCTATGAATTTCAAGGCTGTGATTTAGTCTTTCTAATGCGCTAACCTGCAGTAATCATGCAACAGAGATCAAATTAGAACTGATCCCTATGTTATTCTCTAAAGTATTTCATATAAAAGTTGCTCTAATTTTCATTTGAAATCGTCTGTTTCAGGATTATATGTCTCTGTAATGAAACATCCAGTTTTAGTGGATATTTTTTCAAGTGGCAAAGTCAGGTTTACAATGGGAAGGAAACCTTGGTGAACTGCACACGCACATTCTCAGTCTAAACATTGAATTAATGTACTCTGTGTTATATGATTTCCCTTCTAACATCAACATTTTAAGAAGTGAAGTGCTCTGGAGACACTTGAGAAAATGGAATCTGAGACAATGATAAAACCCAAGTCTTGTCTTCAGGCTCAGATCTCCTATCACCACTGCCTGCAAGCTCTGCCTTTTCTTGGCATTAGCATTTGCCTCTCATACAATTTACCCGAGTGAGGAAATGATTCAACATGTTTATGTGCTGAGGGACAGAATGGAGAGAGGGGAGGCTGTGATGGAGATGCAGGGGTAACTGATTGAGAGAGATCCCCGAAGACAGCGGCCAGGATAGATTCCAGAGTCTTCCGGGAGAGCTGGCCTAGTACAGGCCTGGGACCCTTCTTTCTGATACTGGAAAGGGGTCCTTGTGGGCTTGGGTTAATGGGAGATATGATGTTCAGGGAATTTATACTCGATGGTCTGTTTTCTCTGCAAAATCTAAAAGGGGATGAAATAAGATGGAAAGGAAAAATGTCTGACTACAGACATGCTGAAAACAAGCTCATTAAAACATTGTTTGGTTGGTTGGTTGGTTACATCCAATAGGAATATGTAAAGATGTGTTGTGCAACGCACTTTGAATAATCTAAAGCTGAAGATGGGAGGAAATTGTGAGTCTTCCATTGAGATGACTATGGGGAACAGGCTCTGAATGTTCCAGAGCATTGTGTACTTTTAATAAAATAGAGTCTATTTTATTAAAATAAAATATTAAATTAAAATAAAATAAATTAAATTAAATTATTTTTTAATTTAATTTATTAAATTATATTAATAATTATATATATAAATATATAATTATATTTTAATTTAATTTATTAAATTAAAATAAAATACAAGTGTAAGTCTTCCTCTAATGACCACCCTAGTGTTTTATTAAATGTTACTGCAGACAAATGTAAGATGCTGACTAGCTGAAACGCCACTCACTGAAAAGAAATAAGCCATTAGCTAAGGGTAATGCACTAAAGAACATTTATGTAAAATGATAATTTCTGCAAGCTCACTAAAACATACAAAAGTAAATATATATATATATATATATATATATATATATATATTACAGAATCCACAGCATCTTACTAAGTAGATTGGACTTGTAGTGATTCTCCTGTTTTCAGCCTCCCAAGAGCTGAGATCATAGACGTACTCCACCATGCCCACTCTCAATTGCCATCTCAGCACACCCCAGGAGCAGGGCCAGCACAGCATGCTGGGGATTGAATCCCGGTCCCTGCACTCTGCCTAAACAGGTGCTTTAGTGCGCTGAGCTACCTGGTCAGCCCTTGTAAATATATTTTTGAAAGAATTAGGGAGTAGTTTACTTTTTTTACTTTAAAATAGACATAAGGCACCTAAGTAATAACTATATTTCTATGTTCATTACCAGTCTTCCAAAGCCAGACCTTGCTCTAAATAAAGCCAAAAGAACCTGACTCTGGCTTTGTGATTGAAAAACTGCTAAATCTCAAAACTGTCATGTTTACATTTTCTGTGTAAATATTCTCATTTATCTCACTAAATATCGCCTTTTTTTTTTCCGGAACCAGGAATTAAACTCAGTCCCTTGCACTTGCCAGGGAAGCGCTTATTCCACTGAGCCATCTCCCCAGCCCCAATCTAGAAATTGTGGGGGGGTTTTGGTTTGTTTTTTTTGGAAGAACTGGAGATTGAACTCAGGTCCTTGCACTTGCCAGGCAAGCGCTTATTCTACTGAGCTATCTCCCTGGCCCCAAATATCGCCTTTCTCTTGCCACCCAACATAGTGTAGTCTTAGCACAAGCTCGTAGCATCTTTTCTTCAAGTACATTTTAGATACCACACTTGGTCCTGGCCTCCCCTCATTTGTAAACAAGGTCTTCCTTCCCAAAGAGAAAGATGAGAACAAAGCACGTGTCCTTGTGATGCTATGTAATTATTTGCAAATCTGCTTCCTGAAGTCCTGCAGATGCAGAAGTCTTGGAGAGCATTGCTTTCCTGGGGAACTGTAAGAATTTTAACTGCTTCTAGCAACAATACCCACCCCTCTAAGTGAGATCAATGTGATCCTTTTGCACGTATTTGCAGAAACAGATGTATGGGTACAGTGAGCATTCTCAGGAAAAGAGGAGAACCCTCCTGCATGTACTTCTTTAGAGAAGAATAAATTAGCTTAAAATCTATTTTGGTCCTCAGGCTAAAAATCTTCACTGAACACCTGCATACTTCACTGTAGCAAAGAGGACCTCATGGGCAGTTCTAACTGGTCATCTTAGTCTAAGTGGTTACTGTTTTATGTTAACTGAGGGTTTTGTTTTTTTTATTTTTTAGGGTCCTCTGGGGCCTCCAGGACAAAAGGTAGAGTATACGACAGTGCTGTGAAAGTAATTATATTCCTTACCCAGTAGTGGGAGAGAGCTACTGTGAGCTGCTCAAGTAGCTGGTCTGTTTCGTACATTCTCCTTTGTAAAATCATCATCATGTGATGTAGCCTGAGATTTCTAATCAACTCCATTGTAGAAAACTCAATGTATCTAGAGAGGACTCATTAAGCATGTAGATTGTTGGATTTCTAATTCAAATACCAGAAAAACCTTGAGATGAAACTGGAAATTTCAAGGATCATAAGACACTGAAAATTGAATTCATGACCTTTCTCAAATGTATCATTCCCAATGGCCTCAGAATGGATCCGAATGAAAGATGAGTCTGTGGCCTGGTTTTCAGTGTTACAGTTGCATTCCAAATGTCCTCCTTTGTCTGTAACCTGAAAAGTGACTTCCTGATTGTTCTTCAGTGAAGAATGACCATTACATTGTGCTGGGAGGATCTAGGAATTCTGAAACTACATCAGCACCACAGTTGTAACTGTGTCCCTAGCAGGTACATAACCCTATGCCCACAAACATCCTGAGGTTCTTCTCTGCACACCCCATCAACCTCCCACCCTCAACTTGAAGACAACTAAAGAAAGTAATTGTATTATAACAGGTGGGAAAGTGATTATTCTTTATGTTTGGAATCCATCAAAGATAGAGACGTTTTATCGCCCATATTGTGGGCATGTGGCATCTGTTGAAACATAATCCTACAAACTAAACCAAAGCCAATGAGTTATGAGACACCTTGTGTGTATGGACACTGTGTCCCTCATGATAACATCTCTATTAAGCATGGTGTGGAATTGTAAAGCTACCCTAATCCGCCATTTGACCAGGATCACATTACTGCTTCAGGCTTTGGCAAGTCCGTTAATGAGCCAGTCTATAACATCACAAAATGCACAACAGAACGAACTTGCCACCCAAATTGGTTTTGCATATAACTACTATATTTAGAACAGTTTTATTATTACTATGTTTAAAAGCTTCTCCCCATCATTATTAAAGAAATTTAATATACCTGTAGTAAGGGGGGAAATCTGTTTTCTAGTTCTAGGCAAAGAATAAGCACATTGTATTTAAAAATGGTTTCTCCAGAGCCTGAAAAGGTGGTGTAAGAGAAGAGAATGACATCATGCTCGCTAACGGTCCTATATCCACTCACACCCCCCCAATAGACTTTCTCAGGGAGTAATTAGCATTTTGTGTCTCGCTTCACCCAGCCCCGCCCAGCTTTTCCTCCTGGGCCCACAGTACTGTGCATGCGAGTTTGTGCACACAGCTGCTTTCATTCTGTTGTACCAAAGCTGGTCCGTGTGCAACACTTGTGGCACCTCTTGGAGTCTACTATGGAAGTCACACTCCAGTGACTGAAACATGCTCCCAACAAGGTTAGGGGCCCCAGATGCAAGAAACTTGAGTTTGTAACACAGTTCCGTTATTTAGTTGTGGAACAAGTGGTTGTGATTTCAAAAAGTTTTTGTTTACATACTTAAATTTGTGAAATTCAAGAATTACAGTCCCTGTGAGGCTTGTTCCTGTTGGAACTAAGGCTACTTTTTTATTATGGTATCAGGCATTGAACCCAGGCCTTCATCCTAAGTGATAGCTGAAGCCCTTTTTATGTTTTTGCTCTGAGATGAGGTCTTGCTAAGTCACCAAGTTGTCCAGGTGGGGCTCATACCTCTGATCCTCCTGCCTCAGCCTTCCAGAGTGTTGTTATTACAGATGTGTAGCACCACTGTTGCCTTTATTTCTTAACTTAGAGCCACTGAGATATGGGTCTCAATATATTATCTCAAATTCTTTGACTTTACATGAAGGTTAAGTTTACTTCAAGGAATGGAGTTAAATTTTAACTCTAACAGAAGTTGTCTTTTAGCAAGATACCATCACAGCTGATAGAACTAACATAATAGAAAGGTAGAATGGAAATACTTTATGATTACAATACTGACCTACTTTAAATTGTGCTCTTTAGGGATCTCTTGGAGCACCTGGAATTCCAGGGATGAATGGACAGAAGGTGAGTTCTGTACGGTCAAGGATTTCTTTTACAATGTAGAAGCCATTAACGTCAAAATTCTGGTGAGTGATATTGGCCATTGGTTCATATCTTATATAAGCACCATGCATACTTTTATTTGTTTTCCATGCATACTTTTAAACTACAGGAAAATTCTGATAGAAATGATCATATTGGCTTAATTTTTATAGATGTTTTAATAAGAAACTAAAAATTTTCTATGTAAGTAGTTTGACTATATTAAATTTTAACAAATTCTGTACTGCTACAACTATCTTTCTTATATGTAAGATAGGAAAATACTATACTTAACATTAACTTGGAACCAAACTCTGAAATCAGAATTTGATTATGATAAACAAAATGTACTCTAGCTTATTCTTATGATTAAACTAAAATGTATTATTTCTTTGATTAAAGAAAATGTCACAGAGGAAATCCATTAAAACTTTCTGAGTCCAGAGGCAATCTCTTTGTTGCGTAAAATTAAGGTTGAAATAAATATCTGCTCTAAACTCTGTACCATACTTTATTGTACTGTAATAATGGGGGAGTCAAAATGAAATAAAGTGAAGAAAACAAAAGGGCACAACGAAGGCCCTGATGTCTGTACACACATCTCTGCGCATGGGCATTGTTTCCATGGCACGTGTACCAGTGGGGTGTCCAGCCTGAGCTCTGGTAAGCCTGCCGCCCTGTGCCTCAGTAGCCCCAGCCAACCGGCTGTCCTGTCTGGAACCTGTACAGAGACCAGGAAAGCCATGCAGAGCTACAAAAGCCCAGAGCTAGAGCCAGGAGACCTGAGCTATAGACTTTCCTATCTCCCTCAGAGTCCTGGGCCTGGCCAGGAGGACACTGTGACTCATGAATTTATCTTCCTAGAACAGTTTAAACCCATGTACTTGGAACCAAATTCTGAAATCAGAAGCAGCTCAACCGACACAGAGGTAACGCACACAGAGCCTGCCCAAGAGCCTTTCCGTCTTGTTGCCTCTCACTAGCAGGAATGTGTAGCCAGGTATGGCTTTCACCTTATGCTGAGAGCCTGACCATGCCTCTTAGAATGGGTGAATTTCAGCAACATCCTCAATTCCTGGCCTCAGAATATGAGGTCCATGTGAGGAATGAGTGGTTAAGGAGACAGGAAGCCCTTACCACAGTGTCTGACAGGACTATTAAACTTTCCTTTCATTTCATGTTAATGAAAACCTGGAAATTTGATTAATCTGTGTTTCCAAGGAGGATTTCTGTTTCCGGAATCCCTGAATTCCCAAGTGAAATTAATGTTCTCAATCAAGGCTACGGCTCCCTTGATCTTAACGCCAACACAGAGCATTCATTGTTGACTCTCTGTCCAAGCCATGACTCGGTCCCCACTTAGGAAACTGGACAGCTATTAGCCCCCCAAATCTGAGGAAGGACAGAAGCTTAACTTTGTGCATCGAGTCCTGCAGACAAGGGATAGAAGTGTAAGCAAAGGCCAAAGCGTTTCCCTTCTAAAGTGGATTTGAAAGCAACATACCTCACGTTGGTTTTTAACATTGATGAAAATCAAAACTATATGCCTAAGCCTGTTTTCCTTTCTGTCTTTTTTTAAACATGTAGACAATCATGAAAATTTATAGAAATCTTTATCCTGAAACAAAACAACTTTAAAACTGTCACATACTCCTTTGAAGACCGCATAGTCTTTATTTTCACAAGGAAATATGCAATTTCCTCAGCAAGAGAAAGGAATGTGACATTTTCTTGTCCTAGTCACCAAGTTTAAGTTATATTTCAAGAATACAGACAGTTAATATTTGCAGTTTTATGTTTCCTTATACATCTTTGTGGCATTTTAAATGTGTTTTCTCTAAAACCTAGGGAAACAAAATGATTTCACCCTCCTGTGAAGAGATAAGTACAGTGAAGTCTGAATTTATTTTTTCTACTCCATAGCTCTAGACCTAGAACTTCATCTGCAAAGCTTCTCATAGTCCTAGTCATTTTTTAGCACTGTAATAGTTACCATATGATCTTTAGGAAAATACAAGAGTCACCTCCAAAGGAGATAACCAGCCATTTAGACATTTAGACATAGAAGGCAGTCATGGACTAATTCTACAGTAAAAGCATTTGAAGTGTAGCATAACCTTTTAGAATGTTTTCCTAAGAAGACAGCCTACAGTGACATGATGATATCTTTTTTAAAAAAGTGCTTCAGTGTCCTTAAACTCTCTTGGTAAAATTGTTTTCTTCCATATTACTATTTCACTTTTTCCAAAGAACTCCTTTCGATGCCTAGACCTCCTGTTTAGATAATGATTAAGGGAGGATGTCATTTTGGAGCCATCAGGAAATATGGCAAATAATAGCCAAGGAATAGAGTGGGGCTTGTCTTCTCCTGTTTGAAAAGAAAAAGAAATCTTAAGAAAACACCTTTTTTCTACTATAATATTTTACAGCCTTCAGAATGACAGAATCGGTGACTGGCCTTGGCCCGTGCACTTGAGCACAGCCTTGTCTTGCCCGCGTTCTCTGCTCCATACTGGTCACCCTGGTCGCCAGGCTTTATTTCTGTGAAGTCTGCTGATTCCCCCTGCTGTGTCAGGGAGGTGCACTTACATAAGCAGCAAGGCATGCCCAGCGCCGGTCCCCCCTCCTTCTGGGGTCAACCTGTCACGAGCTCCCAGGTGTCTTTCTGTAAAAAGCAAGCAAGGGAGGACAAGAGGAAAGAACACGGTCACCAGTGAGAGAGGGGCTCCTCATGTCCCCGCTGTGTAGGTTGCTTTGCTTCCTACAGTGCCAGCAAACCAGACTGACCTTGCAGCAATAGCTCAAACACCACACAAGACCCTCGGCAAAAGCCAGGCCTCTGTTAGCACCGTGGGCCACTATGCGTCTCACAGATGAACCCGCGGCCTGCTCAAGCAAAGGAGCAGGCAGCTGGTTGCATTCATCAACGGAGGATGAGAATCGTGCAGATGGCCAGAGAAGTAGAGTGCTGCTGGTCCCTGTGTCCCTACCTATCTCCTGCCCACCAAGCCCA
>NDGN011459573.1:0-18408 GCA_002564285.1 Tympanoctomys barrerae | reverse complement strand
GGGAGGAAGGGGAAGAGAGGAGAGGGAGAGAAAACAGAGGAAGGAAGGGGAAGAGAGAGACGAGAGGGAGGAAGAGGGAGGGAGAGTAAAAGGGAGAGAATAAAAGGGAGGGAGAGAAGAGGGAGGAAGGGGAGAGAGACAGAGAGAGACAGAGACAGAGAGAGACAGAGAGACAGAGAGACAGAGAGGAGAAAGGAGAGAGGGAGAGAAAAGGGGAGGGAGGGAGAGAGACAGAGAGACAGAGGAGGAGGGAGAAACCAAGAGAGACACGGAGTTGCAGAGCCAGGAGAGGTCCCAGGACCCAGTGCTTTCCACATGACCACGAGTCCTGAGCTTCGTCACCTCTTGTCAGAGTAGGAGTCTATCAGTGCGTTAGTCCACTGATGGAGTTGGAGCCCTCACAGTCCAATCGTGTCCGAGGACCCCGTCCCTGACCTCGTTCCGCGGGGGCCAAGCCCACCACGCATGGACTCAGCACGGGTCTCGAGCGTTTCAGGTCCACGCTGCAGCCAACAGGGAAGGGCCGGGAGATTGCTGCAGCTCGTCTCCTTCCCAGGGACAGCAGTGCAGCAAGCAGCACTTCGGCAGCAGCTGTCCGCACGGGGGAATCTGCACGACTGCGCTGCCCTGCAGCTCTCATTGTCCGCCTAGAATCACACGAGTTTGTTAGACGGATTACAGAATCGCGAGACACTGTAGCACTTCCTTGTGGGTTAAAGCAATCGCCGTCTTTCTCTTTGTCTCGGCAACTGGTTAAGCATTTATATACCCAACTTAATTGTTAGCGCATGACTAGAAATCGGGTGCTGTTCTTACATTCCTTTTACAGAAGAGGAAATGGTGGGTTAAAGAGGTTAACTGATACTTCTGTAATTTTATAGCTACTAAGTAGCTCAGCGTATGAGACGTTTAGACCCTCACAAATGCTGCCGCATCAGCAGTGATAACGGAAACAGTGAACCATGAGGAAAAAGACAAAGTAACTATGTGGTGCAGCTTTTGTCTAAATTCACTAAAGATTCTTTTTACTGGTTTTCCAACTAATTAATATTTTAAAAATCGTTTTCTTTAAAAAGTACTATATCCAATTAGTGCTACTAATTTAAATAAGCCATCAAGAAAGACATCACTAAGGGGAGAAATCCACGATAGTCTACAGATGGAATAGTAAGCTGAGTGAAGACACAGTGGACTTATTTTGACAAGCACCACAGTGCTTCACTGAATTTGAGTGCCTGTTAAGAGATTTATGGCATTTTAGTTAGTACATAATATATATCCTGAAAATTAATATTTTTCTCTGCTATACCACATTCTTGGTATTTTTCTGCTTTATTGTATGATCTCATTTGTTTTACATTCTGCACCACAATATTGTATTATGTATTTAAAAACACATAGATTTTTAATGCTGTAATTGTGTAGAAATAATAGATGCTTGAGATAATGGATAGATTAAGTATCTTCAGTTGATCAGCTGTATCAAAACATCATATTATACCTCATAAAAGTACAATTATCTGTCAATTAAAATTCCAAAATGATAATAAATTTTATAACTCTCATATAATTATGCATCATTCAGTACACTTAATAATCACAGAGTAACACGTACCGTCCTTCCTTTTTATTTTCATGGAATTATTTAATTTTTTTTCTGTTTCATAGTGTATATTTTTCTTTTTTTAAAGATTTTTTTTCATGTATTTGGTGCAGGGTCTACAGGGTCTACAGGGTCTCATTACGTAGATCAGACTCATAGTGATCCTCCTTTCTTCAGCCTCCCAAGCACAGGGATTACAGGCACACACCACCATGCCCAGTCTCAAGGGCCATCTCTGCACACCCCAGGGGCAGGGCTGGCACAGCATGCCAGGGATTAAACCCTGGCCACTGCATCTGCCTAAGGAGGTGCTTTAGTCTGCTGAGCTATCTGGCTGGCCCTCATAGTGTACATTTTTCAACTAAACAAAAAGGATGCGCAAAAGAAGAAACATAAACTTTTTTGCAAAATATCTTTGTAGTTTTCACATCCTACTGCACAACATTTCACTATAGTACTAGTCAATAAATAATTTCACTGATTTAGTGTAGAATACTAAAATCAAAGTTCATATTAGCTTACTTTTTATAAAAAATACAATAAATCTTTATTTTTATTTTGAAAATTGAGTTAAATTATTCTGCTTAAATTCAATGTGTGTTGGGAATAGTTGCTATTTTTTTTTTCATTATTCACTAGTGGCAAAAATTTATTTTGGACAGAGTTAGATACAGTTCATAGTAGATTATCATGTATATTGCAGTAAGTTGGCAGAAAGCAATATATATCACTTCTAGTGTTGGGTATTTTAAAGGGATGGGATACGGCTAAATTTAGATGTGACTGCAATGTTAAAATTCTGCAAACTTTCCTAAACTTAGAAAATTGAGACATTAGAAGAAATAATCGATCTATTAAAGCAGTTCTCATGGTGCAACCTACGCTATTTCTGAACCAAAGCTTAAGTGCTTGACAGAGCTAAGTGGAGCTTGAGGCTCTGGTCAGTGGCTCATGTAGCTCAGGATTATGGGTGCGTACTACGTAATAATAGGCTATTCTCTGTTCTTTGAATTTCCTGAAATTACCATTGGAAATTCTCATCCAGAGCCTGAGTCATGCTACCACCACACCTTCATGGGTCTGTCTCCTCAAGATCTTCTACAAAACAAGACTGTTGCCTCCAGGAAAGGCAGGGGCAGGACAGATCACACTACAGAACACTAGCTTACTGAAGGCAGGGCTTAAATGTAGTAGCAGAAGCAGCAAAACAGAACAGAAACATTGGGTCTCACAAGTGTTTGAGTCCATTGCACGTGGGGTAGGCTTCGAAAGCCCTCATGTCATTTGTTAAAAGTTTTAGGGAAATGCTGAGCACCTTTGCTATGACTCAAAACTATCTTTATAAAAATTAAGTTTGCTGGTGCATTTTAGGTAGACATCATGACCATATTCACTATAGGAAGTCTGCACCTCTACATGGTATAACTTGATTTTTTCCCATAGTCCTAATTTCCTTCAATCCTTCTTGCCCTCCTTATTTACAGAAGCTTTGTATGCTTATACTTTTATCTGTTGCTACAAGGACCTTGCCAGATGTGCCTCTGGGATTGAAAAGCATTCACCTGATGCCTCAGCAAGACTTTTACATTTAAGGTTTTCAAGTCCAATATACGTCAGCTGGAAAAATCAAAGGTACTTCCTTTTCTTCTTTCTCTTCTAGAAAAAAAGATAAAAGTACGAGAAATACATATTTCAATCAAACATGAGGATGAAAATTCTAGCATGACTTTCTAACAATAGAATGAGCTTTTAAAATAATATCTGAGTCACTGTCGCTGACATGTGGTTGAAGAGGGCTACTTTATCACGCTGATAGGAAACAGTTTCAGCATACAATGAGGCATTGAATTAAATGACCCCAAAGTCTGATCCAAATACAACAGTGTGAGAATCAATAAATGGCTTCATGATCTCGTACTTTATTTTTATTACTCAAAAGTTAAATGTAAGTGAAATTTAAGCTGTCCAACTAACATTAGTTGGAAGCACTTGGATATCTGCCACACAGATGATTCAAGGCATGCGGAGCATATCTGTGACCTACTGCATAGACAGATGGCAACGCGGTAGGGGTGCGCTCACAGAATACGAAAGTGCTCGATCCAGGATGGGGGCACATTTGGCTGAGACGAACCACCGAACATTTGTCAAGAAGAGAATACTGGGCATTTGGAGGCATCGCGAGACAGGACCACCCTTGTATACCTCAGACAAGAGCATTATGGGAGCATAAAGCCACGTGAAACATTAGACATGTGTAGACGAAAATAGATAAGTAGAAATATGCATTAATCAAGTCAAAGATAAGACCATGTTATTAACATATAGGTTCATATAAATGTGATGGAAAAATACTCCTTAGTATCAATAAGGACTTTAGCAAATTATCTGGTATGGTTGATTTTTTAGTATTAATGATGGCCTTGTAAACCCAATATGACTTCCTTGTATTCGATAAATTCTAGGAACTTGTGCAGGTCAATTCAATTTTATTGCCTCAATTTGCTTATTTGCAACCCAAAAGAAGTTGAATTTGATCAGCATTTAATTTTCAACAGAGATTCAATTGAATATAAGGCCTTAAAGGAAAAATCAATTTCTATGACTAGAGAAGGATAAAAGTTATAGAGCATATAGAATGTTAAGATTTAGTAAACGGACATTAAATATTTTCCCCGGGCATGCTTACTTGTTTGGCAGTTCTTTCTTTTTCTTCTGCATCCTCTTTTTTTTCCTCTTTCACTTCTAATTTGTTACAACTTTTCAATAATCGTAATTGTTCAATTCCTGCTGTGAAGTGTTATGTTTCCGCACATACCTACAGCATCCATTGATTCAATCCCAACACGTTTTTCCACCTTCTCCCCTTTATACCCTTTCCAGTCTCTAGTAACCACTGCTGTACTGTCAGGTAGCATCCAGCACCTTCCATGCATGACAGAGGACGCGTGGCGATGGCCTCTTTGAGTCTGACTGCTGTTACCTGGCATGAAGAACACCAGTTCCACCTATTTTCCTGCTAATGACAAGGTATCGTTCTTTTTCATAGCTCAGTAATACTCTGTTGTTTACACACACAGATACACACAGACACACAGATACACACACAGACACACATGCACACACATACACACAAGCACACATAATCAAACACATATACACATAGACACATACACATTTTCTTAATTCATCTGTTGGTAGAAAACAAGGGTGATTTATATCTTCATTACTATAAAGAGTAAATTACTATAATTATTAAATTAATATTAATTATTATAAATTATTAATTGTAAATTTTTAAATTATTAATTATTTTAAATAATGTTAATTATTATAAATTATTGTAGATCGTGCTGTCGCTAACATGGGTGTGCGGCTGTCTCTGGTCAATCAAATGACTTGGTAGACATGCTTTTAGTCTTTTGCAGAATTTTCTTACTGTTCCCACAACCTGTTCATTTGCATTCCCATTAGCTAGGGAATGAGAGTCTCTTTGTTCTTTTGATGGTGGCCATTCTGACTGGGGCGAGATGGAGATGGTACCTCATTGCAGTTTAATTTGCAATTCCCTTGTGGCTAAGGACATTAAACGTTTTTCACATTTTTGTTGGCCATTTATATTTGCTCTTGGAAAAAGTATTTATTTAGGCTACTTGCCCATTTTTAGACAGTATTACTTTTCTGTTATTAAACTTATCAGCATCTCACCTTCTCCAGCAAGTTCTGTGAAAATTTGAAAATTCTTACTTCTGTGACAGCAATTGCTGCTGTGAAGCATATTTTGCATGTGAAGTCAAACTTTATAGGGCTAATTTCTGCTATTGTTAATGTAGGACTTCAAGATTCTACACTTAATTTTTATATTTATATCTTGAACAGCTAATATCAATGAAGCAAATCTAAAAACAATCCTCACTTAAAATACAGACACCTATTGACATATGAAAACCGGATTTATCTACTCTTTCTGCTGCACAAATGACCCAGGTTTACTTCTTTGATTATGAGTTATAACACTGAATATACATTTACTTTGTTCATTTTTAAGTCATTGATGATAGCTGCATGGCCAGCTTTGTGGAAGGCTCTGCTTTCTGTCAATACTCAGGGAAACAGAATGCAGTGGTTTTCTCCTGTTCTACAGAAAACAAACCTGGGAATTGGAGGAGCTAACGTGCCCAAGGACACACAGAACATCAATGTTATTGTTTAGGGCTGGAGAGATAGCTCAGTGTCTAATTGCTTGCCTGGCAAGCGCAAGGACCCGGGTTTGAAACCTGGTACTGCACTCTGTGCTGGCCACCAAAATCAGGAGTGGTGGTGCACACTGGTGATCCCAGCTCTGGGGAGGCTGAGACAGGAGGATCACTATAAGTTTGAGCTGCATAGTGAGCCCTTGTACCAGATAAATAAGTACATAAATAGTAATTTTTAAAAAGTTATTGTTGAAAGCAGATCTGTGAAGCACATTACTTGCACCAATACTCCACATTCTGTAGAACATACTGTTACGCTCTTTATATTAGCCAGGTGCCATTAAGGAAAACAGGCTACACATCACTAAGAGGTACCTGAGCCTTGATGAGTTGGGAGCAAGAAGGAACAGTCCAGGAGCCTGCGGGCCCTCCTGGCTGTCCAGAGCCTATCCGCTGCAGGCCGGACCTCCTCACTGCTCAAGAGACCGGAACAGTACTGCACTTTTAGGTGGTTAGTGATAGTGGAGTGTTTATCTTCTTTCTCCTTGACTTGCCTTGATAGCAGCGAGACTGCCTTCCTCTGGATTGCCTTCCTCATCTTTTCCGTAGCATTACTTAAATTTCTTTCTAGGTCCCTCTTAGATGACATCTCCTCCTCTATTAAAATTCACTCCTTTCCCTACAATAAATTTAAATGTGTCTCTTCCCAAATACAGACTTGGTAACTCCTTCATTATTTTTATTAGCTACCCATTAGATACAAGAAGTTTTAAAAAATTAAAACAGTCTATCTTTCCTCAAAGAAATCCCATTCTAGTGGAGAAATAGTCATAAAGAAATAAAATGGTCGTGCTGCAAAAAAATGAAGGGCCAGCCAGATAGCTCAGAGGATAGCTCAGCAGACGCAGGGGATGGAGGTTTGATCCCCCTCCTGCTGCGCTGGCCCGGCCCCCGAGGTGCGCTGAGACAGTAAATGAGACTGGGTGTGGTGGTACGTGCCTGTAATCCCAGTGCTTGGGAAGCTGAAAGCAGGAGGATCACTGAGTCTGATCTGTGTAGTGAGACCCTGTAGGCCCTGTAATAAATAAATAAAAGAAAAAATTAAATGGCATGCATTATAATTACAATGGCCATATAAACAGCTGGCAGATCTGAGTCATATTGAAATAAAAAAGGGAAGGTATTAATGATTCTGGGGCTATGGACATGATTTCAAGCTGCCCTCGCCAATCTGATGTAGGGAAACCCTTCAGAGTTTAATCATAGAAAAGAGAGTGGTTAAATCAAGATGGGTTATGGACAGGGTCAGGAAATCTTATATTTACTGCTTTCTTTCTCATATTATTTGTCTTACACACGTACTTTATTTTGCCACTACACTAAAAGTGTGAGGATAAGCTCCTTGTCTTGTCATCTCAGGTCCCCCTGTGTGCACAGAACCCTTCCTTGCAGGTGGCCACTACACGTGAGTGGGGGTTTCGATTTCTCTGGCATTGCACAAAAACTCTTCTGCCAGTTTCAAAAATACATGGTCATCAGTTTAAGAAGCAGCAGGAGGCAGAGAACAACCAAGACCACCAGGCTTGTACAAAGCAGCGTGGCGTGGAATTTGTTGTGCCTCGGTGCAGGCTGATAGAGGGCGGAAAGGCCGTCCATGTGGAACAAAGAGAAGCGGGCTTTTTAGGGGGCTTGAAGGAAGAAGACATGGGACACTGGGCAGGGAGATCCTGGTAAGCATCAGTGGCCAAAGTTTCCGGGAAGTCTCGTGCCGCAGTGGGCCAAGTCCTGGAGGCATCCGATGTGAGTGTTGGAGTGTCTTCAGGTGTCCTGGGGTTGGAAGATTCTGTGCTCTGTCTCATCTCTTTATAACATCCTGCATCTGTGAAGGACAGCCCTAGTGCTGAGCTGAGGACTGTGCCTTTCCTCGAAAACATGTCGGGTACTGCGAGAGTCATGACTGAATCGAGTCTTGCAATCAGTGTCAGGTACTTTTCTTTCTTTATTTATTCATTTGGCACAGGGTCTCACTACACAGCTCAGACTCATAGTGATCCTGCTGTCTCAGCCTCCCCAGTGCTGAGATTCCAGGCGTGTGCCACCGTGACTGGTTCTGGGCCAGCACAGCATGTGGTACCAGGGATTGAACCCGGGTCCTTGCGCTTCCCAGACCTGCACTTAGACGGCTAAGCTATTTCCCCAGCCCTGTCAGTTGTAGGCTTCTACGGACTGTGCTTAATCATCATTCCTTTAAATTTCACTTATTTGCAAAGCAATCTCGATGGTGACATCTATAATTAGCTCCTCAAAAATTCTCTAATGTTTGCTTGTAGGTAGCGGCCACAGAAGAGAATCAGAGCAGCAGGACTGATTGTGACTGGGAATGCAGTGTGAATAAGTAGTTAAATTATTAATAAGTAGTTAAATTGTGCATGGTTAAAGGATGAAGATGGAGCGTTGATAGGTAACTTACTGTGTCGATCTGAGTAAGAAGAGCCCGACTACATCGGATCAGCGTGGGGCTGGGTGTGGAGGGTGCACCCCGGGCAGAGCCGCCATCTGAGTTACGTAAAAGAGAAAAGAAAGGGAAAGCTCGCAGGGCTTTCCTCAGAGGCGCTCCAGACTTCCTCTGCGGAGTGGACCTTCTTCTTCTGCTGGCTTCTTTAGCCTCCAGCAGAGACCCTCCTGCCTTCCACCACGGCCTCTTTCGCTTGCAGATAGTCTCCTGTGGCACACGCCAGTGGCTTCCAGGCCTTTGATCGGAGCCTTCCTGTCGCCAGTGTGCAGACAGACCTTCAGCTCTTCCATGCCTGACTCTGTGGGGGGCCTTCGTATACAATCTTGTAAGTTTTTATATCTTGCAATACGTTTGCATATCTATGTAGCTTGCACCCCTAGCGTATATCCTATTTCTCCAATAAGCACTGACTGATAGTTATGCCGTGTGAAATGGAGAAAAAGACAATAAAATTATCCTTCCATAGTCAGAGCTCTGGCAGCCACTCAAAAATCCTGTCCAAAATAATACTAGGTCCTGAATTTGAGTGTTGAGGGACTTCTTCTTTGCTCCCCAGTGCATGCTCTGTGGTAGAGCGACTCCATCTCCTCGCTTCTTCCTTCCAGCCCGGGGGCCTGACAATCTGCCTCTCTCCGGGGAGAGTTGAGAAGCCTGCCTCTCCTCAGAACAGCAAATACATCCACACTAGCAGGACTTGAGGGCTAAAGACAGGTCACTCAGCCCAAATACAACTCATGCCCAGTAGTAAACAACCTCTGAGACCCAATGTCACAGATTCATTAATTTGTGTTGATGACAAGTAAAAAGTCATGATTCACAGCCAAGTTGCTATAAACAATGAGTGCAGCTTAGCTTCCGATCAGCAAGCATGGTGCTCACTTTGATTCTCTCTGACCTCTTAGAGCCTTTCAATGGTGCAGGGAGCTTGGGTTTGGACCTGGTACAGCATCTCAGCCTCAGCTGGGCACTGGCCGCGAGAGGTTACAACAGTGAGAGGCTCAGGAGATTCCAAGAAGCCTGTGGCGTTGGCTGCATGCTAAAGAAGCAAATCCAAGTCATATCCATAGCTCCAAATCATCTGCCGCACTTCAGTATCTGGGCCCAGCTAGCTGGCTCTGTACTGGTCCCTCCAGCAACAGGTAGCCTTTGGATGGTCAGAAACTGTCCTCGGTAAGATGGGCGTGTTTGTCACAGATCAGCTGAGCTCTAAGTCTTACGGTCAATGACCTAAGTAAAGTGAGCAACCTCTTTAGAGCTCGTTTTCCCACCTGAAAAATGTCAGTAATGTTAATAAATAAGTCACCGAGAGGTTGTAAATACTGTTAGATGAAGCTTATAAAGTGCCTGCAATGAAGGAAACATCAGGAAACAGTGCCGGGACAGTGAACATTATTATTCTGAACACTCGACTTGTTGTACTAAAGCTATTTTCTGCTGTAAGAAGTGAGTGGAAAAATCAAAGCAGGGCACATATGATCTGGGGATATCTTAATCAGACCAATTTGTACATTCACTCTGCATTTGCTCACATTATTTGCTGTCTTAGAAAATAAAATGCTATTGCTCTTTAGGCTCATTACTGAACTGTAAGAAAAGCATGCTGGGATTGGCAGTAAAAAGAACTACTACGAAATAAACGAAAAAAGTTGGATAAACAGTCCTCCATGGAGAAAAGTACATTTTTAAAAAGTTGGATGAGATTATGTATGTTTTTGTTGCATTTTTTCATGTCTATTATTCTACTCTGGAAGTTTCAAATCCCTGTGTGGTAATGTTTAATTTCTTAGGACGTTTTTATTCTTAAAATTCTATTACTTTCAGAAGCAGAGGTTATGCAGAATAACTTTTCAATTCATTATTCTCAAATTATTTATGCTTTAAAGGCAGAAGAAATTGGTGCATTTCTGCACATCCAGTGAAATGGCTGCAGAGAGCCAACCTTCCTCCTTTTGAAGATTAAAGGTTAGCATTTCACCAGATGCACTCGGTGGAACCAAGAGGATTAGAGATCAAGTGCCACACAATTGATGTCATTCTCTAAGCCTTTATGGATGCTGCGGCCACCACGCTTGTGGTCCTTGGGCTAAATCCTGTTAGAGGAAATCTCATTACAACAACTTCTGAATAAGCAGGGGTGTTGGGAGCCCGTGATGGTTCTGTCACTGCAGCAATATTTCTACAGAGGGATTTGTGGGTCAAGCACAATAACAAAGGAATAAACTCCACAGGAGTTTGATCTTATCTATCTGCATAATTTAACAAGTAAACAGTGGAGAAGCATCAGTGAAATAGTCAAGCGAGAGATAAAAACCGCCGTTTCCTTCACAGCAAAAGGAGAAGCTGCCTTTGCTTAGAAGAATTCAATCGCCCGGCTGCTTAATCAGTGCCATTTAGGTGCACGTGCTGCGAATATGGGGAGAAGCTTGCAACATTATGACATTATAAGTCTTCAATATAATAGAGACATTAAAAATGCATGCTGTTGGCCACAGCCAAACAACTTCAGGAATCCTTGAGCAAGCATTTTTGCAGGGATAGGTGACATAGCTGCAGGCTGGCGCGCTTCTAAACTCAAGCCTATTCATCAAAAGACTAAAAATTAGATTCATGTAGGAGATGCAGGAGCAGGGTAGGCAGCCACATGCAAGCACTATGCAATCTACTTGAAGTCTAGCTGCTGTCGCCCCCGCTAGTGGTCATTTAGAAGACGGGCAGAAGGAAAGTAGGTTTAACTGAGAGGACAGGATTGAACATATTTGCCATGGTAACAGAAAACATCTTTTTATAACCCACAGGAAGTATACTCAAATCACCCAATCTGCTACCACCTAAAGTTGTTTCTCATCTTTTGATATCTGTCCTGTAGCTTTAAGTTCCTGGCTGGCGGCCTCCGCAGGCGTCTAAGGGGATGCGACCATTGCTCAACAGCCCCAGTCCTTAATTGACAGAAATCCTGTCAGAATAGTCTCTTGTTGCCGTTTCAGGGAAGAATACCAAAATTAGAAAAGTTGTAAAGCAAAATTGTTGCTCTTTTGGCTTGAGCTCTTTTGTTAAAATGCCACCTTTACTTTTTGGCCAAGGAATCAAAGGGTGCATTTTACGTGTTTATTTTGTGAACTTTATTCATAATTTAAAACAAGGTATCCATATCACCACACTCTCATGAGGTAAACATTTTGAGCCAAATAAACCAGGCACTCTCAAACCCTCACTTTTCCAACCACGGCTGCAGATTTGCATATTAGAATTTGTGGGGATTCCTAGAAAATGTAGACTTTCAAGCTCAAACTCAAAACAAATGAATCAACATTGCATGAGATTCTCATTATGGTGCTTTGTTTTTTGGAGGGGGGGTGTATGTGTGTGTGGATATTTTACTTTTTAAAAAATTAAAATCGTTTTTTCTGTGTGTGGTACTGGAGATTGAACTCAGGACCACGCACTTGCCAGGCAGGCGCTTATGCCCCTGAGCTATCTCCCCAGCCCAAATCATTTCTAACAACTACATAAAACCTAAAAGTTTTACAGAGTCATGAGAGAACATGGTTTGCTGACAGCTGTATAAAGTGTGTAATATGTAAATCAGATTTAAAACGCCTGTCTTTTCATTCATCGCTTCCTTATGGTCAGGTTTTTCAAACTTTTCCTCCGGCTCTTTGCGTGAAGTTCTCTGTAGCTATCGACCGTCACTCTGCTGTTCGCTAGCTCAGCACAGAGCCGCGCTCTGCTCTCAGCTTCTACGCCATCAGCCTTTCTAGCATGCACGTGTGAATGAGGCCACTGGGCATGATTCCTCTTTGTGCCAGGATTCCGCAACAGCACGCCTTCCGCTTTCATCCGCGTGGTTGCCAGTGCCGGGTACATTCACGTGTAGGATGAAAACACGCAAGCAGTGCGTTTTCTTCACGCTTTCGTCAGTGAAGCGCTCAGAGTACTTCCACGACTTGTCTGTGGCGAGCAGGACCCTAATAAACACGAGGGCGAGGACAGCTCCTCACGGCTGACTCCATTAGGGATTACCAACTGCTACAGCAGATGCAGCCGCACCTTGAACTCTCGCCTTGCTTTCCGCAGCGGCTGTACCGACTCGCGGCCCATCAACAGTGGGGAAGGGCGCCTCCTCTCCGTCTCCTTCCAGAAGTCGCCGCCCGCGGTGTTCCTGCCCAAGGCCATCTCATGGGGTGGGACTGCGCGTCGTTGTGGTTTTGCTTTACACGTATTTTCCTCTTCCTGCTGTGAGTAGGGACCATGTGAGAAGGCCGGCAGGAAGGGCAGGAGCCTTTCCTACCTTGATTCATTGGTATGTCCTCTCCCACCTGTTTAAGAAGCGTAGGATTGTGTCTCAGTGGTTAGAAAAGAATTTCTTTGTTTTGTTTTTCTGTACTTTAGGGAAAGGTCTACAGGGTGCTCAGGGTCTCTACTAGGTCGGACTCGGAGTGATCCTCCTGGTTACAGCCTCCTGAGAGCTGGGATTACAGGCTTGCACCACCACGCCCGGTCTCAATCGCCATCTCAGTGCGCCTCGGAGGCAGGGCCAGCCCCACAGGCCCAGGGATTGAACTCCCGGCCCCTGAGCTGCTTGCAGGTGCTTTAATCTGCTGAGCTATTTGGCGGGTCCTAGAAAACAATTTGAGCCTTGTGAAATTTGCTATTTTGACTTTCACCAAACCATGATTTTGTCACTTACCTTTTTGTATTTTAATGTAATTCTAATTCTTTCTGATAGTTTAAAAAGAAATACCTCATTGTGGTTTTTCTGTAATTTTCTGATGACTAGTGAGTTTGAGCAATTTTTTCATGTGCTTTTGGACATGTTTATATACATTTCCGAGGAATATATGTTCAAGTCACTCAGTTTTGTTTTAATTAGCTTTTGCTATTGAGCTGTTTGCATTGATTATATAATCTAAAAATTCCCTTTTTATGGCCTGCCCTGCTGGCCCCAGCCCCAGGGAGTACTGAGACAGCAGTTGAGACTGGGCGTAGTGGCTCACGCCTATAATCTCAGCGTTTGGGAGGTTGAAACAGAAGGATCACTATGAGTCCAGCCTGGGTAGTGAGACCCTGTAGACCCTGTACTAAATATAGTAAAACTAACTAAATAAACAAAATTAAAAAAAATAAAAATCCCTTTTCAGATGAATAGTTCACACCATTGATTGCTTTCTTCACTGTACAGTTTTAATTCAATATAATTCTATTTGATAATTCTTATTGTTTGTGCATTAGGGATCATAAAAGAATCTTTGCTGGATGATACTTTTATTATTATTACTATTTTATGGTTTGGGTACAGGGTCTCGCTACACAGCTCTGCCTTGTAGTGATCGTCCTGCTTTCAGCTTCTGCAGTGCTGGGATTACAGGCGTGCACCACCACGCCGGATCTCCTTGGCCGGCTCAGCGTGCCCGGGGTTGGGTCTGGCTTGTTATGTGGTGCTGGGTCCAACCCTGTTCCCTGCGCTTGGCTAAGCAGGCACGTAGTCTGCTGAGCTATCTCGCCAGCCCTGGGCAACACTTCAAAGCATATCTCATTTTATTTCTGTTTAGATTCCAGGTGTTTGGCCTTACATTTAAATGTTTGAATGATTTGATTTGAGTTGATTTTGATTTTGATTGATAACCTCCATGGTCAGTTATAGGGTTCCAGGCTTTTTTTTTTTTTTTTTTTTTTTTTTTNTTTAAGCTTATGTATACCCAGTTTTCCCAGCATGAGTTTTTGAGAAGATTTGCTTTCTCCAGTTTATGGTCTTAAGGTGATGAGCTCAATTTCTGGTAACAACCAAATCAAACCAAAACAAAACAAAAACCTTGGCTATTGGTTTTCTTTCTGTCTTGGGTGAAAATCATTTGGCTGTAATATGTGGGCTATTTTTGTGTTCACTATTCTGTTTTATTGATCTTCCTGTCTGTTTTTCTGTCAGTAACGTGTGATTTTTTTTTCCATCAGTACTTTTTGTAGTATTTTGAGGTCAGACATTGCAGTGCCTCCACACAATATTTTCAGGATTTCGTTAGCCACTTGATCATTTTGTGTGCATGTGATTCCATGCAGATTTGAGGACTGGCTTTCTAATTCTGTGAAGAATGTATTTAGCATTTTGATAAGAATTTCACTGAATCTGTAGATTGCTTTGACTACCAAAGACATTTTAAAAATACTAATTCTTCCAATCCGTACAATTTTTGTCCTTCCATTTTTTGTGCGTGTTCTCCTCAGGGTATTTCATCAGTGTTTTATAGTTTCATAATAAAGCTCTTTAACTCACAGTGTGAGCTCACTTCCAGGGTATTGGGTGACTGCTATGACTGGTTTTGTTCTTTTGCTTTGTTTTAGAAATTCTGTTTGGATATATTAAAAATGGACTGATTCGTGTAGGCCCCTTTTGAATCCTGCAGCCTTACTGAATTCCTTTAGCAATTATGAGCAGTAATTTGGTGGAGTCTTTCTTATCTTATTGCTATGGATAAGGCATCCAGTACTAGAAAGTAGCGAAAGTGAAGGTTTTCTCCCTTCAGTAATGATGTAAGTTTGTCATAAAAAAATCCTACAGTGTCGCATTATGTTCCTCCTACATCTCACTTCTTGAGAATGTTTATCATAAAGTGATGCTGAATATTACCAAATTATTTTTGTTTCTTTATTGATAGGGTCATATATTTTTGTTCTTTTTGCACATGGAAATATACTTGTATCACATTTATCCCTTTTTTCGTTAGCATTTGTCTGCAGTACATCATTGCTTCACTATGGGGAATTACTACACATACAGATCACATCTTGAGCCTTTTAAATCCCTCTCCCAGTTCCAGAAAGATGTTTCTATGTTTTTAGTGTTAGCTGTTTCACTTAATTGGCTAGTATTTTATTGAGCATTTTGCATTTATGCTCCATATATTATGATAATTCTAGCCTCACAGAATAATTTTGGGAGAATTTTCTTCTCTTTAGTATTTTTGAATAATTGTAGAAGAATTAGTACCAGTGCTTCCAGTTTTTACAGAGTTTAGCATTGAAGCTATTGGTCTTAGGCTTTTCTTGGGAAATTTTTATCACTTATTCAATTTTGTTCCTGGTTGTTGGTCTGCTCAGATTCTTTTCTCTTGGTTCAATTTTTATTTTTTCCTATGTAAATTTTACTTATTTATTTGTATATGGCTATTATATATATTGATTACATTCACCTTGGGACTTGCTACACATACACACCTCATATTGATCATTTTTATCTCCTTCACCAGATTCTCTTCTCCTCGTAGTCTAGCTCCCTGTTCCTACCTTTTCTTTTTTGCTTTTGTTTTGCCCTTTAAATTATTATTACTATTATTATTATTATTTTATGTGTTTTCAAATGTATCCATTTCTTAAGGGTTACAGTTTAGTGGCATGTAGTTGTTCATAATAACCTTTTGTATTTCTGTGGCATTAATTGTAAGGTCTCTCATCTCTGATTTTATTCAAATATGCTCCTGTATATTTCTAAGCCTAGATAAGATGCTGTCCATTTTGTCTATCTGTTTATTAAATCCACTTTTCATTTCTTGCTCTTTTGCTTTATTTTACTTATTTTTGCATGCCCTTTGCTATGGTTTGTCTGGATGTCCCCACCAAAGCCTGATGCAGTCATGGGGTGGCTTCTAGAATTTGTGATCACTTCCTGATCCAATGCTGGGATTCTGGGTGCAGCACTGCTGGGATTAAGAGCACTGCTGGGATTATGGGTGTGAGTGCTACACCTGGGCTGGGACAGAGAGCCTGGGTGCAATACAAGGAAGAGAGAGAGGCTTGCTCCCTGCCACCACCGCTGCTCCTCTCTCTGCTTTTTGCTGTTTTCTGCCCCCTCGAGTACCCTGGACTCTGCCTTGGAGCCAGGTGAGTGTGGACTGAAGCCTCTACAGATTGTGAGCTAAATAAGCCCTTCTTTCCCTCATTTCAGATGGCAGGTATTGTGTCCCAGTAATGAGAGAACAGTAACGAGACACTTTCATTACTACTCTCCTTCCTAAACATTGGGTTTGATTTCTTCTTATTTTTATTGGTTCTTAAGTTGCGTGATTACTATTTGAAATATCTTTTTTTATGTTGGTACTTACTGCTATAGAATTTCTTCTGATTGGTGCTCTTTTCTATATCCCATAAATTTGGGTATGTTATATCTTCCTTTTTATTTATTTCAAGAAATTTTAAATTTCTCTTGTTTTCATGACTCATTCGTTGCTCTAGAGAACATTGTTTGATTTCCTTATATTGCTAGAATTTCTAAAGTTGTTTTTCATCTTAATCCATTGTGGTCAGATTATGACAGTTCAATTTTTAGAATTTTTGGAACATACTTTTCCAGAATTGGATGTACTGTATTTGTTGTTATTTCCCTTATCGAATTGATTACTTTATTAAGATATGGTAACATTTTTCACCTCATAGGTGTTTTTTCAAATGGATTTAGTAAAGGTCTACAGGATCTCACTACACAGATCAGAGTTGTAGTGATTCTTCTGTTTTTCAGCCTCCCATCTACTGGGATTACAGGCATGCGCCACCACACCCAGTCTCATTCCGTGTCTCAGTGTACCCTGGGGGTGGGCCAGCACAACAGGCCTTGCGTCTGCCTAAGCAGGTACTTTAATCTGCTGAGCTATCTGTCCTGGCCAAATATGACTTTTTCTTTTTTGGTACCAGGGATAGAACTCAAGACCTTGCACTTGCCGGGCAAGAACTTACTCTACTGAACTATCTCCCAGGCCCTGTTTTTTGTTTGTTTTTTAACTTAAAGCCCATGATGCCTTACGTGATGACGGCTACCACTTTTTGTTCAAGGTCTCCATCTGGACTTCTCTGCTCCTTTACAGTGAATCTACCTGTGACTTTATTGGTGAAATGAGATTCTTGTAGATAATACATCATTGGATCTATTTTTAAAATAATTTCAACCAGTCTACATATTTTATCTAGGGAGTTTAATCCATTCACACTTAAGTTTATTACTTGTAGAGAAACACTCCCATCGTTCCGCTAACCCTCCCGCGGCTGTCCTGTGTACGCATTATGTTTTTCATTCGTCACACGTTCTCCTTTGTGGACCTCTAGCTTTCTGTCAGGTAGCTGGGCCCACTTCTGTGTACAGCTGCTGTACTAGTGAGGCTTGTGGGTTGCACATCTCAGTGGTGGCAGTTACCACCTTTTCCCTTCTTATAGACACAACCGGGTGGAGATGAATCTCTCAGTGTTTACTCTTATTGCAGGCTTTTATACTCCTTCACTTGCAATGGACGCATGTGTGGCATGCTGCATTTCTGGTGGGTAATATTTCTTATCTTGAGATCTTGAGTACATTATGCTTATACTATACGCCTTCGTTCCAGAAGCCTGCTGCTAGGCTAATCAGGATTTCCTGAGAAGGAAACGGATGCCTATCTCTTGCCATTTGTAGAATTTGTTCTATACTTGGACAGCTTTGCTTGCGCCCTGGTGAGGATCACTCATGCTCAGATTTGTAGGGGTACTTTAAGCTTCCTGGACATGGAAGTCAACAGCTTTCTCACAGTTCAAAGCGCTCAGCTAGCATTTTGTTGGACGTGTGCTCGGTGTGCTTCCCCTTTCTTCAGCTCGTGTGACTTCCACGACCAATGTTTGCCTTCACAATAGTCACAGTATTTGTGTCTTAGTATTTGGAAGCTGTTTTTCTTTTCAACATTTATCTTTTAAAAAACCTTGACTGGGTTACTTCAAAAGGCCCATCTTCATGCTCTGGAGAGCTTTGTCTCTGCCTGATCAGTCTGTTTTGGAGGCTTTCAAATGAATGTTCTATTTCAATTACAAAGTTCTTTGGCTTCAAGGTTTTTTATTTTTAATTACTTTTTATTGAATTTCTCATTCATACCTTGAACTGCCTTCTGAATTTTCTAGAATTATGTATTGATATTCTCCTACATCTCATTGTTTTTTTTAAAATCAGGCAATCTATTATCTTACTTTTCTTAGGAGTTCATTTGTAGATCATAATTTTCCATTGGAGGTGCTATGTTACCTTGTCTTTTTTTTTTTTTTTTTCGGAACCGGGGATTGAACTCAGGCCCTTTTGCTTGCCAGGGAAG
>NDGN011459571.1:0-10598 GCA_002564285.1 Tympanoctomys barrerae | reverse complement strand
GGGGGTGGAAGGCGGAAGCCGGCGCCATCTTTAGGGCACGGCAGCACGCAGCTCTCCACAGGAGGGGAGAAAAGAGAAACACCCACCGAGCCAGGCCAGCACTTGAGGTCACCATCCCCAGCAATACAATCTGTCCTCTTTCTCTCTTCTCTCTAAAAGGCAAAACATATGCCTAAGAACTATAAAAAGAAAAATAAACTTGAGTTTCTTGTAGGAAAATAGACGTACCTTGAGACCATAATGTGAAGGGAAAATAATTCAGATTCAAAAGTTTAAATATTACATTGTTTCTCTTATATGAGAAACTCAAAATATAAAGAGCAAAATAAAAGACAGATAACAGGAAGTAAAGTGGTAGACTCCCAAATAGGAAGGAGATCAAGAAATAGAGACAGGCGAAAGACGAGGGTGGAGAAGAAGATGAAAGGGGAATTCAGATGCGTTATACACATGAGCCAACGCCACACAAGCAATGAAAACAATGCATACTACAAACATGTACTAATAAAAAAAGAACAGAGGAAAAGCGCAGGTACCCTGTAGCTTTCTGCTGCACTTACCGTGTACGTAAGTACTGCCACTAAAATATCACTGTACTACAAGGAGGTCAGCTTGCATAGCAATGCTAAAAACATTTTTCTCTTTTGCTAAAGTGTTGCATGCCTTGTAATTATTGGTCACAAAATGTCTCCAAAAACTTACATCTCTAGAAATAATAATAAAAAACTAACTCAGTATATTACCAAGAAAAAAGTTACATCCCACAGCTTTTCCAGCTCTCAGTTGGTGGGGAGCCACAGAGCCGGGGAACACGCTATCAGCCTCCCACTAGCTTTGCTACAGACGACACCTCTGAGCAAAGCCAACTACTGGGTAAAAGACTGTCTGTGCCTCGGTAAACGTTAAGCCTTCCTTTGTGTGCTGGGAAAACCTGTGCTTTCCTATCTATGTCAGTACTCTGGGAAAAGTGGCCATTTTTGTATCTTTTCCTGTTCTCTAGGGCAAAGGCACCTTTACATACTGATTCCCTGCAGAATTAACTATTCTTGGGAGAAGAGATTAAGGAGACTTAAGTCACAGATTTCTACTCAGTAACTTTTCTTTAGATTCATAGAACCCTTCTGTGACCTACAGATAACAGTAGCCCATTTTCAGAAAAGCAGACCAACAAAATCTGTAAGTACCCTGGAACTTGGAGCTATCCCGGTCCTTACTTGTCCTATACACCACCCCACACCCACCTACACAAGCTGGTGCCCACAGCCCCTGAGCCAGAGTTTTTGGTTGGCCATGGCCTCCATCTGTTTGCTTTGCTGCCTTTCCAAATAATCGTTGCCCTAGCCTCAACCACTCATCCCCGAGTCACTGGCCTTCGGAAGCAGAGGCCAGCAGAGGCTCACCACTCCAATGATACTTTAATCTGTGGAGCCACACGATGTAATTTGATTTTACCTAATAGCAGGTGAAAATACTTTTCTCAAAAAGTATTATAAGAAATGGCTTATATTAGAAATAGTTACTAGTTGTTCAATAACATGTTAATATTTACCTAAGAATATTTATTTGTTCTGAAGAAGCAGTCTGAATTTTATCTCAGTGACATCTGTGTATCTAATTAAATCAGTTCTACATTTCAATACTTGTCAAAAAATAACATCAATACGTAAGTGCAAGACACAGAACAAAACAGCCAAGTATTCATAGTTTCTCACAGATATAGGCCATACACCCAGAAAACTTGCAACATGCTGAAGCACATCACCATATGAAGCACCTGCACAGCGAACTCTGGACCCTTCCCTGGTACTCACTGCCTCTTCCAACTACCCTCGCCCCAGGTCTCCAGGCCAGCACCCATTTCTTTCTGAAGCTGAGGCTACCTAACAGATCACAAGGGTCAGTGAGGGAAAGAAGAGAAACAGACCAGGACTTTGCATGTATACAGGCATTCAGAGGAAGGCAAATCCCTCAAGTGTGCATGCTGACTGGGAAGCAGGAACTCAGAACAACTACATCTACCAGGAACATGACCGTCTCCCAGATCAAATGTCAACAGAGGGTGACATCCCTGGCCAGCCAAATTCAGTCCCATCAACCTCACAGAAGGCACCAGACCACATAGAAATCATCAAACAGAGGTATCTGATCCTAACCTTAATTTGCAGATAGAAAAATGTGCTTTTCTGGGCCAGGGAGATGGCTCAGTAGAATAAGCACTTCCCTGGCAAGCACAAGGGTCTGAGTTCAATGCCAGGTTCCGCAAAAAAAAAAATGCTTCTCAAAATAGGGTTCACGTAAACTCGAGTTAGGAGGCACATACAGGGGTTCCACATCACAAGGAAACATGGCTCATCTACTAGACCATAAATTTTGTCTTGGATATATTTTGTTTTTTTAATTCCTTGGAAGGATAAATGCTTTTTTCATTTCCTTGACATTAAATGATTTATAATTACTTTAAGTTGCAAAGGAAAACAAAAGAACAGTAATTTTTAAGCCAAGCACCAGACCTATTAAATACTTCAGTTTCCAGTGGTGGTAAGCTACAGCACGCATGCCACAGCAGGCTGTTTGTGTCACTGAAAGCTACACTAAGACACCCAGGTGAGGACCTGATGTGGGATGGAAGCCTCCTCCTTCTCTGTCAGTAAGCTTCCTTAGCGTAAAACTCGAACATCAGAGTCACTCCTTCACCACTGTTACCACAGTAACTGCTGCTCGTGCCATTCACTGAGTGCTCCTCAGACTTCTAGGACCGTGCAGACTTGTTCACATGCACCACTCATCTACCCACTGCTCGGGAATTTTACATCATACTTTCAAGGACAAGGGGTGTATAATGCACGCTGCCCTCACCTCCTGAGAGCTGTTTCTATGTCTTGGAACTTCACATACGCGTACATACCCACCCACCCCAGACTCAGTGTCTAGAACAGAGGCCAGCACACTGCTCTGCACCATTCTCACCAAGTGAGTTCCAAGAGTGCACAGCAATGTCTACAGATCTACCTGATTCTTGTGGGCGCGCCTGGGTACCCCGTGGATGGAAAGGCCCTCCATTTATTATCATTTCCCTCCTGAAAAACATACATAGTTTCCATCATTCTGTTAAAATGAGTAAGTCTATAAAAGGCACACTTGTGCAGGCGTTGATCTATCTTTACATACACTTTAAGGATAACCTCTTAAAAGGTGAACTTACGGTCAAATGATTTATATGCTTTAAATTTTAGCAAACAGGGTAGAACAGACTGTCTAAAAGGTGCACACCAGTTAGGACTTATACTAGCAATGTCCAAGCACATTCCACACACCCTTTGTAAAAGGGATGAGTAATCAATCTATTTAGCCTCTACACCACCAGTCAGTTTAAATGAAGCAGAATGACATTAAATGACCTGAAAAGACAAGAAACACAAACTAAAATAAATTAAAATAAAATTTTGCTTTGTGAAAAAATATGATTGTTTAAATTATCACAATTGACATCAAGGACTTTAGAGGAGGCTGGAAGGCCACAGTATTGCTAGGGAAGCACGTAATACACTCCTAAAAGAACAGATAATAGACAAAAAGACAGCCATCAAGTCCCTGCGGCTCAGGCGGGGAAGCAGCCACTGTAGAGGACAGCCAAGAGCTCAGGTGTGGAAGAGCCACGCAGCGATGAGCAAGCCTAGAGAACCGGAAAGGAAGGGGAAGGCGTACAGATGGCGAGGACCAAGGAGAGCACAAGCAGAATTTAAAGTCAGTACCTGCGATTACGAGACCCGCTCCTGGTCAAACATCTGGCTGGGAACCAGATGACTCCAAATTCCAATTAGCCTTTCAGGAAAAAAAAAAAAAAAGTGAGCCTGCTCTCACAAGCAGTGCTTTCCCCACAGAGCATCTGAATGATTAATTATACTTAGAGAGGGGCAATTCAGAAAGGCATTCCCTTTGCTCGACACACACACAGTCTCAGTAAAGGGATCATTCTTCACTGAGGCAAGCCTTCCTCAGGCAGGCTCTATGCTTGAAAACATGCACTTGAAATAATCTTGTAGCTCAAAACAAGTAAAAACAAAAACTGCACCTTTCTCTCAATAAAATTATGGGAAAAAAAACTCTTGGGGCAGATTGGATGGCCAAGGTGAAGGGAAGAAGACATTAAAGTTACTCTGCCCTGTTCCGCAAAATAAATAAGTAAATTAAAAAAACACTGCACCTTTACCACCTCACAGCTGATATTCTTGTGCATATCTGCAGTTCAATCATTTCAAACCATAGACAAGAAAATCCAGCAAAAGCAAGAGCTTAGAAAGAAAAGTTCAAATCTGAACTCATCGTAACTAGAAAGTCACTCAACCTGTTCCAACCACAACTGCCTTATCCAGAAAAAGATAAATGCTCTGTAGATGAAATGAGATCGTGCAGATAGGCATGTAGCACATGGCCAGCACACAATGGCCAGCTCCACACACAAGCCTTTCTCGGGTCCTAACTATCACTTCGTTATGAAGCATTCTTTTTTAGTTTTTCCTCTAAGTTTTCTGATTTAACTCCATTAAAGCAGTGTAAAAAATATCTGGGGATGAAAATACAAAGACAGTTCAGAAAGCAAAATGGTACGCTGCAGAGCAATGAGAGCAAATCTGTTAGACCCTTCAATAACAGCAGCACCCACGCCATAGGCTCACCATCATTGCTTTAGAGGTTACCCATCCAGAAAAAGTATGTTGTTTCAATTCACAAGACTGAACAAGGACTGGAGAGATAGCTCAGCAGTCTAAGCACCTGGCAAGTGCAAGGACCTGGGTTCGATCCCCAGTACCGCATGCCATGCCAGCCCCACAACCTCAGGCATGCTGTGCTGGACACCGAAACCAGGCATGGTGGCATACATCTACAATCCCAGCACTAGGGAGGCTGAAGCAGAAGGATCACGGCAAGTCTAAACTGTGCAGCAAGACCCTGTATCAAAAAATGATTTGGGAAAATAAATAGCAGAACTGGGCATGGCAGTGCATGCCTGTAATCCCAGCTCTCCAGGAGGCTGAAGCAGTGACAATGTGTGGGAGCCCAGCTGGAAAACTTAACGTGACACAGTGAGACCCTGTCTCAAAAAATTAAAGGGCTAGGGCTAGGGCTCAGTGAAAAGACCCATGGTACAATACCCAGTATGGTAGACAGGACAGAGGGAAGGAGGAGAGAAATAGAGACAGACAGAGACACAAAAAGAAGAGAAACAGACAGATGGAGACAGAGAGAAAGAGAGACCAAGGAAGAGGATAAATATTAGTATAAAAGTTTTCATTTGGCCTATAATCCCAAGAGCTGAGTCATCTAAGGATAATCCATTTTGGTGAAAAACAAAAGCTAGTAGCTGCACATCTCCATTCCTTAGCTACTGTTCATGGAATGCAGCTCATCCCTGTCTGGCTCCCAATCACCCTCCAGCTGGCCAGTTGCTGTACCTGCCTTCATGGATGACCACTAACCTCTCAGATTCTACATAATGTGCAACCCATTGAGAGTGAGGCTGAAACAACGCGCTACTGCTCCTGTTTTGTTTGAGTCTTTTCTGACTCATTAACACCTTCCGTCCAGCACAACATAGTTCCTCATCTTCAGGAGTATTAAAAATAGGATTCTCTGACAGCCATGGTTTTGAATAAAGCATCTGATTGTAATCTGAACAGCTCAGCTACTTTAGGTCTACCATCAATCATTAAAATCAGGCAAAAACTGCTTGAGAAGCATCTTCCAAAAGGCACATAAATAAATCTGCTAGTTTCTTAACATTCCATGCTTTCAATTAGCCTTTCTACAGCTCTGCTCATTTCTTTTTTATAACCATATACTTCTTATTGATTCTTAGCACTTCATATATTGGCAGGAAACCATTGCCAGCCTAATATAATGTCATGCATTTATGCAGTGCTTCCAGTGAAGTCATGCTGGAAGCTCCCTAGCATTCAGATGAAGAGGATGTGCAGTATTCCTGCAAGGTGGGTGGATTAAGTCTCCTGGTATTTCTAGCATTCTGCCCAGCATGTGTAACATACTAAGCACTCAGTATCTGTCCCTGGAATAAGCGCATGACTCTAAAGTCACATGCTCATGGGTCTGAATTTCGGGTTTCAACAGTTCCCAAATCTAACCTGAAGGCTGAGCAACTCCCATTACCTCTCAAGACTGCAGTAGTTTCTTCTCTGGTATTTTAGGGACCAGAGTCTGAGACCAACTTGAACAACACAATGAGATACTATCTTTTAAAAATCAAACAAATAAAAACAAAAATAATCTCTACTTTACTGAGTTTTCATAAAAACAAAATAGAATAATGCATTTACAATGGATAGCACAGTATGGCTGACTTCCACTAAACCATGCCCATTATCCTCATTCAGCTTCACTTGGAAATCAAGACCTGGGTAATGCCAAGCAAGAAGTCAAAGTAGTGACTTCTTTTACCACCAGTGACTACGGAAGGGTAGCCCTAAGCCCGACAAAACAGCACTCTCTGGAATTTTTCTTGGTCATGTTGGAATACTTCTCAAGCCTTGATAATGGTCTGATGATGTCAAAGTTGATCTCATTCTGTGGGACTTACCCCTAAGTGACCCTGTAACAATCCCAGCTGAGGTCAGCCCTAGGCCAGCTCAGTCCTCCCCTTACCCATGACCTTCCTAACATACAAGCTCTCCTACTACACTACTGCACCTAAAATTACAAAGGGAACTAGAGGCAAATATGGAAAAGATAGGCAAATCAGTAACACTCCCAGTGACCCCAGAACACTGTGGCCACGGAATCCTAAGAGATACTGGGTGTGGGGAAGGCAAGGACATCTTAGTGCTCCCACTGATGTGACCTTCCGGCTCTGGCTCATCTCTCAGTAGGAATATCTAAATATTACCATTGATTAATTCGGTAAAAACACTTTGAAAGAACAAGACTTAAAATAAGTAAAACCACGATTAAGACAACCAAGGAAAATAAAAAATCTTTTAATCAAAGCTCACCTTGAAAATATCAAAGTCAATGAAAAATAATCTTCCATATATTTTTGGAATCTTATCAATCAAGTATTAGTGTCTACTAAATAAAGAACTAGACTTAGTCCTTCAGAATATACAAAGTACACTCAAATACACATATTTCCAAATACTCAAATGTAACTTCCCTCTCACAATGAATGAATGTACTACTGGTGAAAGGCGGTGGCATAATCCAAAAGTTTGAGCAAGAACTTTCACTATTGGCACTTGCTTGTGAATTACTTAATAATCCTAATTTTATATTAAAAAATTACTTCAATGCTTGAGTGAAATCAAAACTCAACGAAGATGTGCTACAGTTATGCTCATAAATTGTACTACACTTCAAAGTAGCTAAGACTCCACAGTGTACAGAAACAAGCACTCTTACACAGAACCTACCCCACATAGGACAGGCTCACTCCGGAAAGGGACAGAGACAAGGGACCTCACTCACACTTCACAGCAAGGACACTCCTTTTGTTCAAGTTCCAGAGTGACAAATTTCACCATGGCTGCTGGCCACAGCCGAGCTTGGCCAGTGAAGGTGGGCAGGTTATATCTGGGTATGAAAAGGGGAAGAGAAGAGGACTAGCACAAAACTTCACAAATCTGCAGTAAGTTCACGTTTATTACTGACAGTCACATACATAGCTGGGGAGTCCAGGCCCTTGGGATACAACAGAGAATGGATTCAAGAGAATGGTTTACAAGGTTTCCAATCTGTCAGAATGCATTCCTAATTTGATGTGCCATATCTTGAAAAAAGAAAATAGAAATCACCAGGCCAGCATAAATATACTTCCATGACTTTGGTTTCCAACTAGGAAGTAATGTCAATGAAAAGATGTAGACTTGATACACCTCAGAGCTTTAGGGACCACAGAGATCAGCTTCCAAAACAAAGTTAGAGATTTTCCACAGTCAGGTGGGAAGCATGTGAACACGGCTCAGTCAGAAGCTGGGTCTCCTAACTCTCACATTGTGCTTCTTCCCTGCCCCAATGTTGTGAATGAGAAGGATGATTCAAGAGGAAAAGAAGACGGTTTTTCAGGGAAAAAAATACAAAATATAAAAATAGCACCTTCTGTCCTCCTATCATTCACTCAGAACTCCGGGGCCAATAGGGCTTCTCTGGAAGGCGATTCTACAGCTCACTACCTGGAACCCATCTTAGAACACCATGATCCACAAGGGCCTGGGAACAGGGTAGCAGGAGCAAGACTAGGCAGGCTCTGTGGAAAATTAAAATATTTCCCAAGACCCCAAAATTAAAACAAAAAAGAAATGCATTCCTGCTCGCCCTCCTCCTCTCCTCCACCTCCTACTCTTCCTTCTTCTGCATTTCTTTCTCGCAGCCAATAGAATTTTTTCAATACGTTCGTTATCAATTTGTAGGAAATGGTGGGTCCTTATTAATGCTATGCTACCTAGAATCTAGTAAAACTGAATATATAATTTGGTAACAACAAAAATAAAAGACATATATTTAAGATCTATATAGTGAGTATTTTAAGGAAATTGCAAAAATGAGCATAGGAATTCCAAGCTGGGGATTCCAGGCCTTGGGATACAACAGAGAACGCATTCAAGAGAATGGTTTACCAGGTTTCCAATCTGTCAGAATGCATTCCTAATTTGATGTGCCGTATCTTGAAAAAAACGAAAATAGAAATCACCAGGCCAGCATAAATGCACTTCCACTCTCCATGGCCTTATCTCTCCATGGTGTAAATTTCCCCCAAAACCTATTGAAAACCAGCTGTACAAACCAGTATATCACTTCAGGAAAGCTCAGGTCAGCACCAATGTCCAGTGAAATCTACAGAGTGGGAATCAATACAAAGAAAACCGCAGTGAGCATTCAGGTTCTGATCCCCTGAATTCTACCCTCAAGTGGGGCTGGTGATTTAGTAGAATTACTCCTGAAGGAGTAAGAAAGGAGAAGAGGAGAAAAGGGAAAAGTCAGATGCTGGCACACAGCTGTACATGTGACGTCCACAGCAAGCTCTAGGGGAAATCATGGCATCTGTAGACTCTACAATGTTAAGCCTTCCAGGTGTTTACCCCTGTGTAAATGAAATTGACAGACAATGCAGATTCCTTGCTAAATAATAAATATAGAATGATAACCATGCTGGCATTAGCACAGTAACTATACAATAAAAATAACTGTTAGTTGCTTTTCCTTATTATTAGGGAAATGGGAATTAATTGTTCTAAAACTTATACAGGCACCCTTTTCTCTGGAATTTGGTAATCAAGACATCACTGTAACCTAAGAAACTAAGAGTTCAGAAGCAGCTATTGCCACCTGTGTTCCTGGCAGTGTGAGCTGAATTCCCATTATGAAGATGGTTTTACAAATCTATTTCATAATTAATGTGTGACATGCCCTTCATGCCGGGTCAGGCTACAACAGTCCCAGGCTGCACTAACTACTTGAATTCATGGAAGATTATTGTAAGCTAGTTATCACAGGTCAATATGCAAATTAAAGTTTACAAATAGCTTTCTAATTTTAGATGTAACCTCCAGGAATAAAATCCACAAAACAATTACTCTGTGCTTCCCAAATGACCATGTGAAGATACCAGGACAAAGACACATCACAGACCATGAAAGAGCCAACCCTGTGGTTTAAGGGCTGCTGGAGGTCCCCAGGTGGACACAGGCTGTGGGTCTGTGCTTGAAACAGAGGGAAGGAGGGAGGATGAGCTGCTGCTCCTGGGAACTGGAAGCTTCCGTCAGTGCGGCTGAGAAGGGACACATGTGCCCTCCGCCACCCAGTGCCTGTGCCTGTGGGTGCCAGGGACACCAGCGCTGGGGAAGGGCTACTTCTGGGTCACCCTGCACAGACCTGGGGAGTTGCCACAGCGGCCACGCCAAGGTGATAAGGATGTGCTCCAGCAGAGTGGTGCCAGGACCTGTGCGCTCACATGATCCAGGGTGAATCACTTTCAGAGTGTCATGCTCGGTCGCTGTGAGAAGAAGCACGAGCCCCAATTCCTTGAGTTCACCTCAGAGCAGAGGGCAGGCAGAACGGCTCTCCACCAACCATCAGGAGAACTGAAGGATGCCGCCTGGACCACTTTCCTGTGGGGTGTGCACAGTTATGTAGAGGAGTCACCAACTCGTTGGGGTGGGGAAGGCGTGCGTGTATTCTGAGCTGCCGTCATGCAGGGCCACATGTCTCACACAGGCATCCTCTCTGGGCATGCTCCACCACCAGCCTGCTCCACCAGTGCCTCACTGATGTGGCATGAGTATTTTCCATCTCTGCCAGTCTAGTACTTAAATATATATGCTTTCATACGCATTCATATTAGTGATGTTTAAAAGTTTTTATATTATTACTAAACTATAGCACTTCCTCAGTTTTACTACTATTCTTTGGTGGAGCGGGGGGACAGGACCCCAATATATAGTTCAGGCTGGCCTTGAACTCACTATGTAACACAGGCTGGCCAGGGACTCATGCAATCCTCCTGCTCAGAGGAAAGAGATTCGAGAAGCATAAATAATTTTTTTTAAAAAAAAAAGTTTAAGTCTTATTTGATAAATGCTCAAATTTCTCAA
>NDGN011459560.1:0-10110 GCA_002564285.1 Tympanoctomys barrerae | reverse complement strand
CACACACACACACACACACACACACACACACACAATAAATAAATAAATAAATAAATGAATAAAGAGAAAGTAGTTGTATATCTATCCTATTTTATATATACAGATACAAAATGGTCCTTCATTTATATTCCCTTTTTTTGTTTAGTTATGCCACAGATGGGCATTCCAGTGCCATTTAAGTATTGTAGGTGCATGAATGTAACATTTATTTCTTGCAAAGGTAATCAAATTTCCAATGCAGGTGACAGGCCTAAAAACATACACAAACAAAACAAATATGCAAAAAAAGAAAAAAAGAAAAATCCAAGTCCCTTAAAAATGCTCTTAGA
This sequence comes from Tympanoctomys barrerae, assembly GCA_002564285.1. Lineage (NCBI taxonomy): Eukaryota > Metazoa > Chordata > Mammalia > Rodentia > Octodontidae > Tympanoctomys > Tympanoctomys barrerae. Next base: position 9,781 of record NDGN011459560.1, on the reverse strand, counting down.
ATAACCACAACTTCAAAGCTGTAAAGTTTTAAGCAGACAAAACAAAGTACAATTTTCTTGTGAAATATTAAGATGAAGATGAAGTATATGTTTAATTTATTAACTCTATGAACTTCAGCTGAAATTAAAACCTTGGAGCATTATCGAATGTGCCTATAAATTTGTGTTTTATACTGTGTTAAACAACTCATTTTTACCAATTAAGTAAAAGAATAGGAAATTTAAAAAATAAAGGTTCCATGTATTATTTCTAGCTCTTGTTGGTTTTAGACTGGATCATATTTCTGTTTTTCTGTGTGCGTGTGTGTGTGTAATAGAATACATATATATTCCACTTTCAGTGTTGTATGAAAGGACTCATTCAAGGCTGTTTTACCCAGCAAATTATTAAAACTCAGTCAAACTCACTAGGGGCAATTTCATAAAAGTTATAAAACTGACTCTTTTCATAGAAAAAATGAAAATCCTGGAAAAAAAATAATAAAACCCAAACATAGCCTCACTGGGGCAAATATCTTAACAAATGTATGAGTTCTTACATATGGATAAAATTTTTCTTTCTCTTTATCAAATATTCTGGTATGTCAGTGAATTCGGGGTAAATAAGACACAGTTACCTCCACCGTAGCATTAAAATAAACTGTGTTGGAAAGTGGAAAAATTACTTGATCACCAAATAGTTGGCCTTTTTAGATATACTGTATATAAATAAAGTACGATACCATGCAAATTTTTACTCTTCCTCAAAGTCAAAAGCATTATGCAAGGTAAATATTTTGATTCTATTCAGAACACTGAGGCAGTCACAAAGCCCAAGTAGTCATTCACAAAAGAGGACTTGCAGAACTTCTTCCGAAAGTGGCAAGAACACTGAGATAAGTGTGTTTGAAACCAAGAGGGACCGTGTTGACAGTAATGGCAATGTGGCTTTTACTGTAATAATTATTTTTAATTTAAACATTCGCCACATATTTTTATCACACTTCATGTATTCAATCATATATGTAATTACGCATACCTATAAAAACCATATATAACTATATAAATACATAACTATTTAATTTTTAAGCTGTTACAGCAACAAAATTAAATCAAAGGAAAATTCTCTATTTAAAACTATCTTTTTTAGAAATGGCCCGAAAAAATATAGTAGGATTTTTCAAAGTAAATCTCACGTGACTTACAACGGAGATCCACAATAACTGGGCCACTAACTAGAACCAGTATCTTCTGGGTATGGAGCTGCAAGCAGGAAGTGAGCTGAGTGTCATCTGTATCTACAGCCAATCAGGGGAATTATTGCCTAAGCTCCGCCTCCTGTCAGGTCAGCCTGGTGTGGGCTTCTCATGGGACTATGAAACCTCCCGGAAATTGTGCAGCCCAAGCACCACGGAGGTCTCTCTCCTTGTAAGACTCGAATCTTGACCTCCTTCCACTTATCTTCCAGAAAACTATTCCCTAGTGACAAGGTTGGGGATTACTGACTTAAATATACTAAAACTCATTTTAAATGTTATAAGTGCAATAAATATTGTTTTATACAGGCTCCTCTTAATATGAAATTACGTTTTTTTCCAAAAATGTGTTTTGAAAAAATTTTAAAGTCTTATTTTATACCATGCATAGCCACATTTTTCATTGGTATCTAAAAAGCTTCTACAGAGAAAAAATTCCAAACATGTTTTTCATGCCATTTCTTCTTTCCCATACAGCTTCACTGTGGGTGTGGAAGAGGTTGCTAAAGGACAGATTAAGTGACAGAGGACAATATATGCGTGTGCAGTAAGAAGGCTCTGGGCTTTCTTTAATCCCTAAATTTGGCATTGCCAAAATCACTTTAGTTCTATTTTCTACAATTAGCAGATTTTACAAAGGCACATGCATTTTCTGATCAACTTTTTAAATGTTTCTAGAAAACATTTATTAAAAGATCTGGAAATCTGGCTGCAAAGATAGCTTGGAGGTCTAAGTGCCTGTCTAGCAAGTGTAAGGACCTGGGTTTGACCCCCGTAGGACATGCTGTGCTGGCCCTGCTCCAGGAGCACCAAGCTGGCCGCCAAGACTGGGCGTTATGGCACATGCATGTAATCTCAGTGCTGAGGAGGCTGAAGTAGGAGGATCACTCTGAGTCCACGCTGCATAGTGAGACCCAAATACATAAAATAAAATAAAAAAAGATCTAGAGATCTATTTTTTTTTAATTAGTACATGTTAACTGTGCAAAATGCCTCCTCAGGCAGAGGTGGCACACATGTCTAACACGTCTGAATCCCTTCCCTCCATCTCTTGGCCCCATTCTACTTTGCAAAAGATTTAATTATATCCTGTTATCTTTTATTTTATTCCTTATGTCTTGGGTTTCCTCTATAAGAGCAACGAACTATGTGCATTTAGGATCATGTGTCTGATTTGTTTTAGTTAGCATCATGACCTCAAAGGGTACCCATCTCACTACAAATGACTCACATTTATCTTTTTTATGGCAAGATAGTACTCTGTTGGGTAAAATGCCACTTTTTCCATTCACTGGCTGAGGGACATATAGGTCACTTCCCAGATTGAGCTATTATGAATTGTGCTGTGTGGCTTTGCATTTACTCCTGTAATATGATGTCATTAACTCTTTCAGGGAGACACCTGGAGGGGAAGAGCTGGAGTGAATGGAATGTCTCTATAGGCTGATTACCAGGGTTACACTAGATCATACGCCTAGCAACAAAGCAGCGTCCTTTGTCCTTTTCCTCCACAGCCTTGACAGCGTTTGTTACTACTGGATTTTCTAATGACAGTCAATCTTTATGAGGCAGGAGGGATTCACAAATATTGTTCTAATTTACATTATTTTACTTTTTTTATGAATTTATGACCGGGTCTCCAGGGTCTCACTATGTAGACTAGACTGGTAGTGATCCACCTGCGTTCAGCTGGGATTACAGGCTTGTGCTACTGTGCCCAGTCTCAGTTGCAGTCTCAGTGAGCCCCTGGGGCGGGGCCAGCACTGCATGCTGGGGGATCAAACCCCTGCCGCTGTACTCTGCCTAAGCAGGCATTTTAGTTCACTGAGCTATCTGGCCAGCCATTAATTTTTATTTTATTTTTTATGAAAAAAAATGGAAACAGTTTATTTTGTCTTTTTAAGAAGAGGGTTTTTGCTGTTGTTGTGTTTTGGTTTTTTGCTAGTTCAGGTGGCCTTAAGGGGCGGGTCTGGTGTGGCTTGTAAGCTGAAGATTGAACTGAGGTCCTGCGTGCCTGACTGCCCTTGTGCAAGAGGCACTTGAAACAGCTGAGCTGTCCAGTAAACCCCTCTAATTTACATTTGTCTAGTGGTCAGAGATGTTGAAAAAATAATATAGATAGATAGATAGATAGATAGAGATAGATAGATATCATTTGTGCTTCTGAGAAATGTCTGTTCATTTCACTTGCCCATTTTTTTTTTATTTGAGGGAGTGTAATTTTCAGAGCTTTTATAAATTCTAGGTGTTAGTTTTCTGAGGAACAACTGGCAAAACACTTTCCCACTGTGTAAGAAATACTTCTAGACCAAAGAAGAATTTATCAAGGCTCTTGCACACTTAAATACCATGACTCAGGAGACTGAAGCAAGAGGATCACAAGTTCAAGGCCAGATTAAGGAACTCAGTGAGACTCTGTCTCAAAAAAAATATAAAAAGATGTGTGTGAACTTCAGAGCCCTGAAGTTCAACTGCCAGTACCATAAGACAACAAAAACTAAACAGAACACAACAAAAATATTACTCTGCTTATTTAAGATAGATATTTATTGAAGTAGAAGTAGAAAATGGTAAACAAAACACTTACACATCATTGTCATATCGCAACTCACATTATTTATTGAAATACCCACAAGAAATTCTTCAGTTTCTCAAACTTCATTGAAATTGTTAAGAATTAGAAATATTCCATTTTGGCCAGGGAGACAGCTCAATGGCATAAATACCTGCCTGACAAGTGCAAGGTCCTGAGTTCAATCCCTAGTACCAAAATAAATAAATAAAATAAAAAAGCAAATTCAGAAGTGATCAGGATAGAGGATTTAGATCAGTGGCAGAAGGCTTAGCTTGCAGATTCAAAGCGCTGGGGCTGATCTTCAGCATGCAGGCAAACAAATAAATACCAGAAATGTACATTTGAAACAGTAAGTCTTGTCAGTTTACAGGAGTTTTATGTTGATTTTCTTGCTAGCCTTCGTTCCCTCAATCAATTAATCATTCATTCATTCATTCATTCATATAAACATGCTTTCATTCTTCTATTCATTCTTTTTCTTTATTTGGAACTTGTCATAGGACAATCACTGTTCCTACATTGTGTCTAGTTATACAGTATGTCCCAAATGCCAAAAACTGATAATTTTGCTACAAAATGCCAATAAAGATTTTCAGCTCAGTAAATTCTGCAAGTTAGAGTCACAATTTAAGTGAGCAACAAAACTAGGCTGCTCAGAGTCAGTTTGTAATAGTTTTCCTCTTTCAAGACATTATTACTCTACGTTTTGGAGTTCCATATATTCAAAGACTTTATTAAAATAAAAAACTAGATTATTTTGAACAATAATTTACTATACAAAGACAATTTTCTCCAACGCCACTCGGAGAGCCTATGCTATTTATGTACTAAGGCACTATTAGAAATTGTTTTAAAAAGTAAGTCTATTAAATTATTTCCAGCCTCTTTCTTGCTGATTTAATAATCCAGGTCCTGTTCTCCAATTTACTGTACATATTACAGGATATATTTTGGATCTTTAATAAAACTGAATGCTCCTGAAAGCTAAATTCTGGAGCTGAACTTCTTATAATCGAATCCCAAATTTCATTCTTACCAGCTTTGTGACTCTGACTAAGTTACTTTATTATTTGTAGGTTCAGTTTACTCACAAAGTAAAGATAATAATAAGATTACAAACTTTATATGTTTTTTATGAAGCTCAAATAGATGAGATTCTACCAGATTGTTTGAAGGCTTTTCATTTATTTTACAATTAAGTTTGAACTCATTGCTATAAACTAGGACAGTACACTGTTTATCTTGTTCCTGGAAAGAAACTTCCTATTTCTTAGTATTGCTGGCTCTTTTTCATTATTCTTGTTTTGTTTCAAATAATACCTCCCCAGAGACACTTTCTGACTGATTAATCATCCATTTACCTATCTAATTATTCATTCATCTGATACCAACAGATACTTGGACCAGGCTTGGTAGGTACCAGGTTCTAGGACTAGGAAATAAATAATAGTACAATATAAACTTCATCTTCGTCTCTTAGGCTGCCCCTGTAACCTTTGCATTGCCTTCCTTTACTGGAATATAAAATGATTGTCTTAATTTACTTCATTATGTTTTACTTTTAAAAATCAGTTTTAAGATAGAAGACTTCACTCATCTTTGTTACTGCCACAAGTTAAAGGACTCAAATATGTCAAAGGACCTATTTAAAGAATGATTGGCCTGTCCAGAAGAAAATACAATTAGAGAAGTCAAGTAGCTTGGAATTTAAACATTGAAAAGCTAATTTAAAGAAGTACTTCTGCGCACTTCATTCTGTCTAGAATCCCCTTGCTACAAAATCACCTTGTAAATGTGTAGGTTTGAAAAATTATAGTAAACAAGACTATTATTTTAGTTTTAAAATTCTGCAGCACTTCTTGATGAAAACATAGCTACTCTGAAGAGTTACAAGTTTAGGGATAAAATCAGAAGTAATAAGGGCCAGGCAAATAGTTCAGTGGATTAAAGCACCTGCAAGCAGGCGCAGGGGTGGAGGTTCGATCCCTGGGGCCCACTCAGAGGGCAATTGAGACTGGGCGTGGTGGTGCACACCTGTAACCCCAGCAGGTGGGAGGCTGTAAACAGGTGGATCACTACGAGTCTGATCTAGTAGTGAGACCCTGAATACCCTGTAGACCCTTCCCTAAAATATAACACAAAGAATAATAAAGTAGCAATACATATATTTTGCCTTTTACTCTTATGCAGACTTCCCTACTTGCCATCTCTTGCCTTGGTGCAAAACATCGCTAGTTGTCCTTCCCACAACATCTTCTCTTCCCTCATCACAGAACCTGTTTCCTGAAGCCCTAACATGCCATCATGGAGTTCTTTTTGAGCTAATGTATATAAATGTAAACACACACACACACACACACACACACACACATACACTTTCAATTTCTCATGGATCAGTAGCCATAATGACAAGTAATAAATACACACCAGATAACATTGGAGTTAGAGAGGAAATACAACTACATAGAGTATCTGACTTTAGAGCCAGACCAATGAAAACCATAGTATTCAGTGAGGTGGATATAAAGACATGCAATTTATTGAATTTATTTGATTCTCTCTGTAAGTATAACATGTATACAAAAGTCAACTTCATGAATGAGAAAGACTGAATAGAAAAAGTATCACAGAAGAAATGTATTGTGCTTCAGGCTTCTCTACTGTCATATATTGGGATCTAGAATTGTAAAAACTATAAGTTACTCCTTTTTCTTGATCTAAAGGACAAATATACACAGTGCAGTGAACCAAATAAACCTAGCTCAGAGGATAGATTAAAATATTTCTGAAATATACATTGTAGAACCTTGGTAAGGTTGTTCCATGGAGAAGAAGCTTTTACTACTGCTGGGCTAAATGGATATTACTTGCAAAACAGAAGTGGCATGGCTTATAGACGTGAGAGCAAAAACTAAAGTGAAATAATATTCACAAATGTAGTACACCTTAGAAACTGCATTCATTTCTTACTGAGTGTCTATGTACTACAGAACATTATTTAGGAAGTGATGAGCTTAAAAATTTTAGAAATTCTTTTTTTAAAATGTAGTTTGTTCAGGATCTCACTACGCAGCTCAGACTCATAGGGATCCTCCTATCTCAGGCTCCCCAGCACTGAGATTAAAGGTGTGCACCACCACGCCTGGTCTCAGTGCTGGCTCAGCACATATGGTGCCGGGGATCAAACCTCAGCCCTTGCGCTTGCCTAACCAGGTGCTGAGTCCACTGAGCTATCTCGCTGGCCCAAGCTTAAAACTTTTGTTGGTCAAAATTCTATAGCTTTAATTGTAAAAACTAAGGCTTTCAGAGTAATACAAAAAAATAAGTCTTGATAGATGGATTAATCATTAAAGTGAAAATTAATTTCAAATCTAGCTCTTAGAGTCATTGTCTGGTTTTTATTCTCAAAAGTAAGCACAACCATGGCACCATCTGGTGCCATGAAAAGTGGCACCAGATGGTGATGACCATCTGCTGTGGTGGTACAAAAATTTATTTATTTATTTATTTTTATATTCAGCAATCAAGGATTAGACTCGGGCTTTGTGCTTGGGAGCTGGACACTCATGCCATTGAATTATCTCCCCAGCCCCAGTGCACAATTTTTGAACACTCTGGGAGGCTGAGGCAGGGGATCATAAGTTTGGGCAATTTAGACAGGAAGAAAAGAAGAACCTGTCTCCATAAAAATAAAAAACAAAAGCTGAGGATATATCGCAGTGTGAATGCCCTGGATTCACAGGAGAAAGAGTGAGACAGAGACAGAGAGAGAGAGAGACACACACACACACACACACACACACACACACGAGGGTGAGGCAAGAGGGAGAGGGGGAGAGAGACGGGGAGACAGAGACAGAGACAGACAGAGACAGAGACAGAAAGGATGGGAACAGAAGAAAGTACGAAAGGAGATTAAGATGAGACAAGATCCAGGGTGTTGGCAAAAATTTTGATGAAAGACTTGTGTCTAGAATATGGGTACCCAGAATACAGAATACCCTCAAACTTTCATAATAAAAAGAAAACATTCCAAGTAAAAAAGGGCAAAGGACTGCATGCTTTTCTTTCTCCAATGATATAAAACTAGATAAATAACACATAAAAATATGTTCAACATTATTACCAACTGAGGAACTACCATCCAAATGCAAGAAGAGACACTATTTTATGGTCACCAGAATGGTTACAATAACATTTCTTTAAACACACACACAACACACACACACACACACACACACACACAAAGAAAGAAAATAAAAGCTGCTGGTGAGACCTGAAAGAAATAGACATCCTCTTAATCTGCTACTAGAAATCCAAAGAGATGCAGCCTTTTTGGCAAAGCTCTTGGCTGCTTCTCAAAATATCGCTCATGGAATGACCATAGGATCCTGAAGTTTCACTTCTGCATGTATGTCCAAGAGAAAATATATCCACAGAACCTTGAGCATGAATACCTGTAGGAGTCCCTTCCAGGTTCTTGTCTCGGTCCAAGAAGTCAATATTTGTAATCCCCAAGATATTGTATTGGAATCCCATGAAGTTAATTCCAATCTACCACTCCCAGTGCAACCTACTAAAACGTATTTATAATTATTGGGGAGCCAAGAGGCCCTAAGTCCAGCCATGAAGATGGCTTTCTAGAACAAAGACGCTGACACCGGGCCACATCTGGGTTTTATTCAATGGAGGAGGAGTGATTTGAGGAGGAATGACTGAGAATTGTGGGAAGTAGGTGAGTACTGTGAGCTGAGCTATGTAGGTGGCCTGCATTTACCTCTGCCATATGCAGAGAAAGTAATCTGCATTATAGTATTGAGATAGTATCTAATGTTTTGGGGATCTGATACTCAGCCAAAATGGAGACAATCGCTGTTCTTTCAAGAACAGCTGCTCAGGTGGTCCTCCACAAATATCCATGGAAAACATTGTGCATAATAGCCAAAAACTAGACTTCAAAATGATTTTCAGAAGTCCATTAAGCAGCCACTGGATAACCAAACTACGGCCTATCCATAAAACAGAATGTCATTTGGCAGCAAGAGGTGATAAAGTATGGACACACGCTAGAACATCGATAAACCTTCAAACCTCTATACTACGCGCAAGAGCTCAATCAGAAAGAACACAAATAGTTTGATTTTTATTATAAGAAGAGTTCAGAGTAGCAAAATCTATACAGACAGAAAATAGAGTAGGGGCTGCCTGGAATTGGCTGCCACAGGGAAGCAGACTGTAAGGGGACCTGACAGCCAGTGTGCACAAGGCTGGTAGTTGGGTAACAGAAATGCAATAGGGTCAGTCACGATGGTGGCACCACTCTGAAAGCACCAACTGTCTGCTGCAAATGGGTAAATATTGTGGTATGTGAATCACATTTCAGTGATACTTCACACACACACACAAACACACACACACACACCTCACACTATACAAGCTCCTTAAGAGAATCTAATGAACAATGCATTCATCTCTATTTAAATTTGAGAAGTGCTTTTGATAATATTGTACAATAGAGAATTATCATTAATTTCACTTAGTATGACCTATTTTTTTTTTACTGCTTGCTACTAATGGGGGTGAAAGACATATGTATGGTGGGCATTATTCCTATTACTTTGAAATTAGGAGTTTTTGCACTTAAACTAGTTCCACCTGCCAAGTCTGAACTGAAGGGAGATTTTGTTAAATACATATATTGCTTTTATTTCTGAAATGTTTCCAGGAATAATGCTCCACTGAAGAGATGCTGCATCTAACAGCTTTGGATTTGTTGTCTTAAATTGTGTTTAACACCATAGCTTTCATTTTCCTTTATCCTGTGAGCAAAGCAAAGCCCCTCTTTAAGTATCTGAATGTTGATTTCAGCATTGATGTAGGTATTTAAAATTCACTTTAATAGTCTTATAGTTCTCCAAATAATGTTTTGACCAATACATGACTTTTCATATATATATATACATATATATAT